>VZRN01002122.1:0-115531 GCA_013397935.1 Dasyornis broadbenti
GGAAGGGAGGAGGGGGACGGGGGTGGGAACCCTGTCCAGCAGCACCAGCGGCGGCAGAGTGCTCCTGTGCACTGTGCCGCTCCGCATGGATCGGGGCGCCGGGCTGCCGCCGTGCTGAGCCCCGGGCGGGGCTGCTGCGGGCTCCCGGGGTTCCTCCTTCCTCCCCGGCACCCCCGGTCTTCCTCCTCCTCCTCCTCTCTCCTCCGCTCCACGCCGCCTGCCGCCCGACTACCGCTCCGCGGCTCCCCTAGCCGCGGGCACCCGGCGGCGCTTCCCGGCGACCGGGGCCGCTCGGTGCTCCCGCTGCAGCTGGGCAAGGGCTGGTGCGGAGCAGAGGGAGGGAAAAACAGGAAGAGGGGGAAGAGGCAGCAGCCACCGAGCGCCCCTTGCTCCAGCTAAATCTGTGCTGCCGTGTCCAGGTGCTGGTGTCGCGGACGGACACGGAGCCCCCAGCCCGGCCCGCAGCCGCCTTGTCATGCTACCCAAAGTGGAAACGGAGGCCCTGGGACTCGCCCGGTCGAATGGGGAACAGGGGCAGATGCCGGAAAACATGCAAGGTAAGGGGGGAGACGCATGGCGCTCCCCCTCCCGCGCACGCTCGGGTTTCCCTCGGCAAAGCGCCCCTTCGTCCTGCCAAAAAAGTTTGCGGCAGTTGCTTGCAAGCTCCCCCGTCACCGCTCGCTCCGCGCCCCGCCGAGCCCCTGTCTTGGCGGGCCAGCTTTCAGGGTGGCTCGAGCGGGCACCGGGAGCCGGGACGCCAGGGCAGAGGCGACGACAAGGCCCTGCTCAGAAGGTGCAAAAGGGGCCGAGGAGCCGTCAAGCATCTGGCCGGCGGGAGCCTTCCCTGGGTGCAGAAGTCCCATCGGACACTGCCCGGCCCCGATGCAGATCCAGGGGATCTCGGTCGAATCCCCGTTCCACGCAAAACTGCCTCGAAGTTTACGGCAGGGGGAGTTACGCGTGGAAGTTCTGGCGAGCACCTCGTGTGTCACACACCGTCCCGAAACGGGACCCGAGGGCTCTGTTTCGCGGGTGCGGCGCCCACAGGTACCGTGCAGGTGGCAGCGGCGGTGTCGCGAACTTAGCAGCAGAGAGCTCCGACCCCGTGGCGGATTTGCGCCCTTGCGGGGTACCCCGGAAGGCAGAGGGATGCCGGAGCTGGGATGGCGCTGGAAATGTCTGTGTGGGGTGGCGGAACCGGGCTGTTCCCAGTGCCGTGGTCAGGGCCGGAGCGCTGCGCGGAGGGAGGCGGTGCAGACCCCGCCGAGGGTCGGCTCCTTGCCGTGGAGCCGGCAGGCCGATATGCCAGCACTGCCCGCCCCGCCCCGCGCGACTCTCCCGGGGCAGAAACTCCCGTCCCGACTGCTCTTTAGAAATTATCCCCTCTCCTCTCGGAAGCTTGCTGGGAAGTAGGAGCAGGGTGGGCTGGGGGCCTCGGAGGTGCTAGGGGCGACCCGACCGCCCCTTTACTCTCCCGCGGAGGAAGCTCCGTGCAAGGGCACGGCGCTCGGAAAATCCCTGCTTTATCATTTGGTTTTTCCTACGGGGAGGGGAACTTCGTCCCAGAGCCGAGACCGCGGGAGCAGAGGGGAGGGTCGGGCCCTCCTCCTCCTCCTCCTGCGGCCGCCCCGTGTCCGCCCCACGCCGCTGACAGGCGGCGATCCCCGGCCGTGCCGAGGTGGCTCAGGAAATGTTCTGCCAGCAGTGTGATGGAAGGATAATGCCCCCGCGCTCCCCGGGAGCTCCCTTGAGCGCCGGGGCACAGCCCCTTGCCTGGGCACGCCGGGAGGCCGGGCCGGGCGCTTCGGGCGGAGTCTGACCGCCCCGGTGTCCCCGAACTGTGGCAGCCGCATAGTTAAAGAGGCGACATCCTAAGCAGTGAGGCGGCGATGCCCGGCGCCTCTCGCCGTGTTCAGGAGTCCGCCGCTGTCACGGTGCTTGCCGAGCAGATCGGAGGTTCAGCAGCAGGGAAGGGGAAGGAAACCGGCTCTGCGTTGAGCAGCTGGGTTTCTTCTTACAAATAACAGGAGCGGCTGACTGGGCTCCTCGTGGGGGGAGCCTCGGCTCGGGTGACCGCGCTCCGTGCTTTCATTCCGCATATTTTAGTCCCCTTTCCCTCCTGACGGCCGGCTCCTCCCCGCCTTTTCCCCGAGCGGCAGAAACTTCAGGCGGCCCCGGTGTGCAGGTTTTACGCCAGCCCCCAATAGCGGGGGACGCCGGGTCTGCCGGCCGAGCAGACCCTGACCGCATGCCCCGAGCACGGCGGTCCCGGCTCGCTGTCCCTCTGCCGACACGTGGACACCTAAAAAGCGTCTCCGCCGCCGCCGCGGACCCGCTGGCTGCGACAACCGGGGGTGTCGGCACACAGCGCTCGCCCTGGCCCACAGGGGTGGCAGTCACCCCGAGAGGACAGGCTTGGGAGCCGCGGAGGACGTCGTTTTAAGCTGCTTTTGCGAGTAACTAACTTGGATTTCACGCGGTGCAAAAGTGCTGGGTCTGTGAGATACAGGTTTGGTCTAGGTAAAAATTTGCGGGCTGATGTTGAGAGAAAACTGTAAGGGAAAATAATTACTTTCAATATACAACCAACAATCTTTTCGTTCTGCTTTCTTAAAGCTTGCCCCTGATCATTTTCGGATTTAAATGAATTGTTTCAGTTTGTGATTCCATAAAGTAAGGGCTAGGCTAAAGGCACTCTATAAGTATGAATATTTAGAACATAAAACTTAGAAGTTGATAGGTTTTGTTACATTTGCTAAGTACCATGCAGATTTGCTGATGACGGGAAGTTGCATGTCTCTATGCAACTTGTTTTTTAAAATAAAACTTTTTTCTCCCTATTTTCAGTGGTGTGCTTGTTTCAGTAAGCTTACTCTCTAGATGAGAAAAGTTGCAGAATATTTGAGTTAGTAATGTAAATTCAAATTGAATGTGCTATTTCTCCTTTTCCCCCAGTGTCTCAGTTTAAAATGGTGAATTACTCTTATGATGAAGACCTTGAAGAGCTGTGTCCAGTCTGTGGAGACAAAGTGTCTGGGTACCATTATGGACTTCTCACCTGTGAAAGCTGCAAGGTTCTGTACTAATTACTCCATAAAAACATAAGCACAACAATGTTTCAAATACAAGCAGAAAGAAAGGATAATTAAAGAAACCAGATATGTAATAATTTGGGTTATTTCTGATATGTTTATTAATACATTCACATAAAAAAATTAACACCAAAAAGCTTTAGGACTTAGAAGTCTCTTTGAGAGAGACATTTGCACAAATGGAAACAGCTTGGACTGTTTTGCACTGTAGTTTTGTCATTGCTTTTATGTATTTTGCTGTTGTGATGTAGTTCTGGAACAACTTTCATTCCTAACTGTCCTAAATATTGATTTTAGTTGATTTATATACATTCAGAGTATTTCTTTTTCTGGAGGATAAAGTAGGAAGATCATCCTCAATGCAGATCAGCTTTGCAAAATCTAACGCAGCTTTCTTAAGATTTTTATTTTCATCCTTCAATATTACAATGTAAATTTCTGTGACTATAATGACCATGCACTTTTTTCATGCAAGCTGTAACTGTCAGAGTTCACTTGACACACAAAGTCAAGTAACCAAATATCATATAGAAAGATGAAGATACCTGTGTTGATCTATTATACTGTAAGGTTTAAATAATTGTGAATTTATGATGTCAGACTTTTCATGTAAAATCTTTTAAGCTTTTTTACAGTTATTTAAGCAGTGCACTGTAAGTGAAACTCTTTTGCCACAGCAATGCAATTTAAAACATTTAGTTGCATGGAAAAATTAACGAAGCCCACTATATTCCCACTAAAAAAATAATCAATGAGAAGTGAACGACAAGCACTTACTGTGCCTCCAGCATGCCCCACTGGGACGTACAATAGCCAGAGCTACTCTGTATTTCTTATCTTTGCAACAGTGTTCCTACTTATTTCATACAAAACTACTTTGAAAGGAAGACGTTAATAATTCTGCAATGATTAAGGAACACAAAAGGAACTGGTCAGTGTCATTATTTCTGCCACCAGTGTTAGAGGCACAGAAGGGTATAGCCTCCCTAAACCCTTACCAAGCTTTGACATAAGTCTATAAAACATAGCACTAACACAAAAAAATCCTCCTCTGGAGTCTGGTGGCTTTCTCCTGGGTTCACTTAAATAATTTAAAATAAACTTTGTATGTGTTTGAATGGCATCTGAAAATTATATACAGTGATTTCCATAAAATGCTGAAACACATGCTCAAGCAAAACAGGCTAATTTTTGTGTCTGTCATACAGGGGTTCTTTAAGCGAACAGTCCAGAATAACAAAAGGTACACATGTATAGAAAATCAGAATTGCCAGATTGACAAAACACAGCGAAAACGATGTCCTTACTGTCGATTTCAAAAATGTCTAAGTGTTGGAATGAAATTGGAAGGTAAGAGCTAAAGTTTTGCTGATATCTTCAGTTATACTATAAAATTATAGGATTTGATGTTTTGGATTGTATTTTATATTAAAAAGTTATATATTTATGGCTTCGAAATTATAATAAAAGGTTACTTCGTATGCTCAGTGAAATTGTTGCTTTATTAAAAAAAATCTAATAAGTAAATGGTAGACCACTAGGAACCAGTCAAAACTATAATCCACTTTGTCATATAAGTATATAGTTTGATATTTCAGGCTTTTAAAGTTTGTGAATTCATGGATGTAGATTGAATAGTTTGCAGCTTTTTTAAAGGCTTAATTTAGATTAAACATAAATTTTATAACAAGTGTCCAAATTAGAAAAAAATTTATTCATGTGCTACGGAGAGTGATCTGATTTTATTTGTATTTTATCTAGGGCTGGGTTGTTTTGGTCTTTTTACATGTATTCTTTTGACAACAAGGCAGAACACAAAGAAACAGAAAAAATAAGGATTTTTCTCACACTGACTTGCCTTTGAGATTAAGGAACCAAATAATCTCTAAAGTTGTGTCCTATATTTTTGTGATTCTACACCTGCGAGGCTATTGCAATTGAAAGAGAACAAGGCATTTTGAAGTGCACTTTTTGACTTCATTTCACTTTCTCCTCTACAGAGAACAATGAAAAGTGTACAATACCCTTTGAGATAACCGAATGCAAAAATATCATCAACTTGGATCTGTGAATCATACATTCCAGCTTTGACATATCAAATATTAAAATTCAGATTTCACAGCAGATAACATTTTTCCTTGACCAAGGACATGCTCCTAAATTCCTTACTGTTACAATTGTACTGAAATGACGTTCACCCTAGACACTTAACCAGGAAAAATCAGGCCAAGGAGGAAAACCTTAAGCCATGAAGGGAATCAGAAAGGATAAGACCCAGCCACCAGGCTCCGGCAAAGGAAAGCTGTTGATATAACTGAAGATAAACAGAAAAATCAGCCTCCTGCAGTTTGATTGATTCAATACTGTTGTATTTGCCCACAAGTCTGGGCTAGCAGTGACACACTGCTCTAAACATCCTGAATCACCGCATGTGCTTCCAAATTCAAACAGTACAATAACAGGACATATGGAATCTTTTTGTCATTGTTGGCATTAAGAATAAGGATAAAATACAATTTTCTATTCCTGCTTTTAACTCCTCTCACTTGCTGACAATGATACAAGACCAAATTTTGTCTTCTGTGATTACACAAAGTTCAACTTAAATTTAAGTAGGAGTAATACAAAAGCACTTGCCAATCCAATTTGGCTCACAGGTTTTAATTGCAGAGTACCTGTGAGGATATCATATATATAGATTTAAAATTAATTACATTAACTAGTGATATAATTAATTTTGTGCATTTTGCTTGAAGTCAACATTCAGCAGCAATATTGGCAGCTCATTTTTCCAACAAATTGAAGCAAAGTACTCATAGTTTTAAAGATAATGCAGAAAATGTACTTTAGCTTCCTTATCTACACATCCACACTTCTTTTCTCTTGTTTAGAAAATTGGAACAACACATGCTTTCCTAATTGTAAATACCTGTGACATTTATGTGTGTATTTCCCTGATAGTGATATATATAGCCTTAAAAGTCTAGTTCATAAATTACCATGGACCAAAAAAAAAATCATTAAACGTTAAAGTCCTTACGATAAGGTACAGTATTATGCGTATCTAGCATTCATAATAAATTTTTAATGTCCTACTAATCCCTAAGATAAAAAGCTCAAGAACTTAACCTCCAGCAATCTCAGCAGTCTCAACATGTCACCAGGCTGTCAAAGGTTCCTCTTTCAATCTAATTGCCGTTGGGCAAGGTGGGCTTGGTGAAAGCTCCTCACCAGTCCATTACACATATCCCATGGTGACAGACACTGCTGTGACAGAGACCACCAGTATGACTCCCGAGGCAGCTGTTGAGTAGGATTTGTTTTAATTATTTCTAATTCCAGAGATATTATAAGTCAGAACAGTGTCAATAGTTTCTGTTTCACTTCTCCCTTCCACGTGGAAGGCAGCAAGCTGACAGCTTTCTCTCTGCACATTCCAACTGCAGCTAAACATTTCCATAGAGCTGTTCAGCTAACTAGAAATCTCAAAGTTTCACACCAACCTGAACAGAATCATGAAAAGGAAATGCCTCCTTTTTGCCAAGAGAAATGTATTCCGCTTTGTGACTACTGAACATTTCACAATTTACATTTCAGATGTTTTGCTGCGGTGGAAGGCAGTAATGGAATGATTATAATGAGACAATGTGGTCTGCTGGATACATCTCAGACAAATTCTGGACTTCAGCCCTTGTTTCTTAATGACATAGTAGCTTGATATAAACCCAAATGTACATTGAGATTTCCACATGATCCCATAGCAGGTGTGAAATTCCTGTAGCCATCCATTGTGTTTGTCCCTGTGTCCTAATCAATGTACAGAGAAGTCCTTTTTTGTTAGTAATATATGCATGTGACATTGAAATCACAAGAAAGAAGTGGCATTTGTTAAGTCAAAATGAATTCTTTTCTTTAGGAATAAAAGCGCAATGTTGATTTTGGAAAAAAAGAAAAGTTACATTTTTAAATTTCTGCTCTTTCCTAATATGTGTTTGATTAAAGCATGTTGATTCCAAGTGTTAATAATGACTTACTTCCTCCTCTCCCCGCCAGCTGTGCGAGCTGACCGAATGCGTGGCGGTCGAAACAAGTTTGGACCAATGTACAAGAGAGACAGGGCACTGAAGCAGCAGAAGAAAGCTCTTATCCGAGCAAACGGACTTAAACTGGAAGCCATGACTCAGGTGATCCAAGCAATGCCAACTGACCTGACAATATCCTCTGCAATCCAGAACATCCATTCAGCTTCTAAAGGCCTACCTCTGAACCATACTGCCTTGCCTCCTACAGACTATGACAGGAGTCCCTTTGTGACCTCTCCGATCAGCATGACAATGCCGCCCCACGGCAGTTTGCAAGGCTACCAGACCTATGGCCATTTTCCAAGCCGTGCTATCAAGTCCGAGTACCCTGACCCTTACACTAGCTCACCAGAGTCAATAATGGGCTACTCATACATGGATAGCTATCAAACAAGCTCACCAGCAAGTATCCCACATCTGATATTGGAACTCCTGAAATGTGAGCCAGATGAGCCGCAAGTCCAAGCTAAAATCATGGCATATCTGCAGCAAGAGCAAGCCAACAGAAGCAAACACGAGAAGCTCAACACATTTGGGCTTATGTGTAAAATGGCTGACCAAACCCTCTTCTCAATTGTTGAGTGGGCTAGGAGTAGCATCTTCTTTAGAGAACTTAAGGTAGGTAACAATCTTATATTATATTATCATTCAGTCAAGACAAAATTACTATTTCTTACAATCTTGTACTTCAAGCAGGAAAGCTTGGATTTTGTTTTCTTCCCCCAAGCATCTCATTCTTTATTTATTTGAATTGAAGTAGGCAGACTATTACAAGGAGAAGCTTGCCACTGACTTCCACCTGAGCCTGTAATTAGCTGTAGTGAAGAGATTCAATATTCAGTTCTGCTTTTCTGTACTTCAGTATTTATCACAACTATTGTTAACATCCATAGGGGCTCACATAAATTCTACTCCTTCCCTGTAAGCATCGCTTACTGTCTGGCTTGTACTCAGGGTTGTAAGCACACCTGTTACATCATTCCACATCCATTTATGTAACTATTTCATTGCCTTATTTAACATATTAGGGAATGCCATTTCTATCCATCTCCATTTACATTTTATATAAGTCCATGTCTGGAATATTCAGTTTCTCAATGGGATATTACTTTATGCATTCCCGTGTGTCTAATTAACCATGCAGGCTGAAACCTAAGCAGGATATACATGGAACAGAAAGCAAGGAGGAAGCAGATACCTTAAAGCCTCCTTTTGGTTCTCATCACCAGTGATACATGGGGATTCCTTTAGGCTGCTAAAACTACCTCTAGGATCTTAATTTTGTTGGAGCGCCCAGGAAATCCTTATGCACAGCTTTCTGGTGGACAGAAATTCCCCCATTTACATTACTCAGACTTATTGTTAAAGCAGCTTTGTGGTCTGTTATGATCAGGTCTGAAATTTCAAGTCTGAAATTTTAAGCCAGAAATTTGAGATCAGATAATAGATATGAACTACAGTTTTTAACCACTCTCTTGATACAGAAATTAGCTCTGGAAAGAATAATCTTCTGTCTCAAAAAACCCTCGAGATGATGAACTCAACTCACATCTGAATTTCCCTATTACATTGCTAGTAACTGTGTCTCTGTCTACTACAGAGAAATGTTGTTGCCACAAGTATTTGCTGCTGAAATCTGTAAAGTTTTGTGACTGCCCATAATTTCTGACTATTTTCAAGCTAAGGGAAAGTAACTCAGCTTCCAAATATAACAATTACTGTAGAATTTCACTGAGAATTGAATCTACATGAATTAAGAATACAAAAGGGAGATCCCATTGAAAAGCTGCACTCAGAAAGCTTGCCACAACAGTGTGTCTGTCATAACCATAAGGACGTGGACAATGAAATAAAGCCTGATTAAAAGAAAAGCAAACTGTATATGTTGCATATACAACTCCAGCTTCTCTCCAATTTTTTGTGAGAATGATTGCAGGAATTATTGAAAACTCCATCTATATAAAGAGAGAGAGGAGGTTTACTCAGAGAGGAAAACCAAAATGCATTAAAGAGAGGAAAAGACTGTCACATGTTTGCTATCTCCGTTGCATATAATTGTATAGTCAGCTATAAGCCATGCCACCCATTTTAAATAATTTAAAAATTGAAATTGCAAATGTGTGATATTTCCAATAGACTATGTTGTAAATTTCTGAGAGCAGATCTTTCTATCCATGCGCTGGGGAGTACTCTAGTCTAGAGTAACAGTGTTAAAAATGACTGTCTTGCATATACCTTTCAGTGTAAAAATTTTTAAGTTATGATCTGCCATAAAATTCCATTTATGATAAAAGTGAGAAATTTTATAAGCATTCAACATGCTGTATTGGGAACAGTTTTAGAGATGGTCTTCACTTCCAACCTCAGCCTGGATTATATTCTCCAACCAACCTACGTTTACTAGTATGGACATAAAAGATGCAGAAATTGGTTTATGAAAATACTGACCAACTCCTCCTGGTTCTGGATGTATTATACACTACCCTGTACACATAGACTTCTGTGTGAAATACATATATTCTAAACATTTGCTACATAGAGCCTTTGGCTCATGAACTGATTTTCGCACATTCGTAGAAGGCTTCACGTTAGTGTTTGTACCCTTTGCATCTTGGAAGCTTCAAGGTCAGACAGTTTCACACCTTCCGGCATATCCAGATTTTTTTTTTTTTTAACTGGACACGATCAACAAAATGGCACTGCATTCTAGAACAGTACAACTCACTTTGAAATCCATCCACATCCAAAATGTAGGGACCAAATTATACACAATGCTAACAACTTCAAGCTTTTCAATTTCAAAAGCATGTTTAGATCAGACCCTATTTTTTTAACAGCACTGGGTAACAACATCTCTCTTTTCAGATGAGAGGGCAGGAACAATATGAAACAAATTATTTCCAAACCTTTCCTGAATGCAGCTCTCTTCCATCCATCCATGATTTCAGGTCCTTGTGGTCAAAGTAACAAAAGCAGCTATTTCAGATTGCTCCACAGGACATGAATACCTGTGGGACAGGGTAAAAAAAAAGCCACCTAAGGATATGATAGATTTTAAATGCAGAAGGAAGGGGAGGCAATTGTGATAAGAGATACAATTAGACTTTCAGAACAGCTAACTTTGTCCTCTATGTATTCACAGGTGAGAAAAATGTATTTGCTCAAAAAGATATTTTACTATTATTCCTACCTGTCTAAACAACTGAATATTGAGATGTCTTTCAGATATGACAGGTGTATTAGCAGATCTCTGGGACTAAAATTTTTAATTACTCAAATAATTAAACAGTAAGAACGTAGAAATGTGGTTTGTATTAAATTCATCTTGCCTTTGTCATGATGAGCAATGCCTTGCACAACTGCCTGTGAGTTACCAGGCAGCATGTTTGCAGTTATTTATTGTATCTTTTCACTTAATTCAAAATTTTGTTTTACACTCTTGTCTCCTCAATTAATATAAAAGAGCAATCATTTTCCTTTCCTTTCTGAGGAGATTTGTAGAATTCAGGTGAATTAGCAGAATTCAGGACGAGGATACAATAAAAAATCCTATCCCAGCCCATCAGTGGTTTAGGCCACATTTACCCTAGAGATAATGACAAAACCCACCACTGAGCTACAGCTTTTAAGTTTTCATTTTTTCTTTCCTTTTGCTTGCAGATCTGTTTTTTTAAAAAGAGTTCTCAAATGAAAACAAATCTGTTTTAAAAGTTTATTTTCTGAAGCTTTTACCAGCCTATGCTATCACAATCTTCTCACTTGTTGCTCTACAAATTTTCATCACTTCTTTTGGAATATGTTATACATTTAAGGATGTAAAAGGTAAAAGTATTGACTAAAACTATCCACAGCATGCACTGCATTTGAATAGGACTTGTGTATGGATTTGAGTATGTAATTTAAGGCTAATGTTCACCCTTGCTGAGAAGCAGATCCTCTCATCTTCATGTAGGATATCAGAAACGATGGAAAAATTAAAGAAGCCAACTAGTCAGGATTAATAATAATGTCAGAGTAAGATCCAAAGCAGCCAATTGCAATCCAGTAAATTTGAATTCAACACCTACTAAAATCTCAAACATTCCTACATGTTTTGTGAAGCCAGAATATTTTGTAAGTCATAATTAAGTCACAAATTCTGAGGGTTGACATCACATATTACTTTTTTATTCATATTGAGATATGTTTCTGTTTGGTTCTTTATACACAGATGAAATAATACAGAGGTAATGCCCCAATAGACTCAGAATGATAGTAATGGTGATGGTGATGGTGATGGTGATGGTGATAGTAATGGTAATAGTAATGGTAATGGTAATAGTAATACTAATAGTAATACTAATAGTAAAGAAGGCCTCTGTTTGCTATTCTGGAGCTGTTGAAAGCTCAGTAAATATAAAAGTAAGATATCTCCATCTTATCTGCAGCTACGAAAGCTCAAGAATGCCCTGGGGATGCTAGATTTGCAGCCAGCTGTCTAAGTCAGGTGAAAGGTCTTCGTACAAAGCTAAAAAGAAAATATTGCAAGAGTTTCTAGAGTCCAAAGGCTGCCTGGCCTCTAGGAAGGATGCAGACAGCTCCTCTGGACTGGTCTTTCCTCATCAGCCTGCATCAGGGAAAATTCAAAGACTGCTTCCAGAGCAAAGTATTCCCGAACCCATAAAAGAAAACAGTCTCTGCCTGGGCCAGGAGAAACACAGGACCTGCATTGTAGAACAGTCCTCAGGATACTTTCTTCTGGCTGAGGATCAGAAAATCAACTAAATGTTAATAGTTACAAAAAAGGCACTAAAAGAATGGTGACTCACGAAAAATACTACCTTGCCTTATTTGGCTATTTTAGTGAGGATGTCATAGGTCAAAGTACTATGTGAGCACAAACCATGTAGTGAATGATTGCAGGAAGAACCAGTGTACTTCACATTAAAGAAGCTCATCCTACAACTAATTCACTGAGTTTGCAAATTTAGGCCATTCATGGATGTCAGACTGTGTCAGTTCTATAAGTATACATTTGCTCATGCTTACATTAGCTGTGGCCTTCAAAGAAACAGTGGTTTAAGCACATATCTCAAAAGGACCCCGTCTGTAGAACTTGCACTGAACATGGCATCACAGATACTTTGACAGCTCATAAAAGCTTTGTGTTACAAATTCCCCACAAGTGCAACTATATTATCAGAGTTTCAACTTATTTCTGTAAGTGCAAACTTAATGTGAATAGGATTAACAGAACTCCTGGAGGCTCTTAATTTTTTTTCTGTGAAATCTATTTAGATAGGCGTGGTAATGTAATACTCTGTATACCAGCTTTAATTTCAAATTTCAGTCTGTATGTAGTTAAGTATCAAGAAATCCATAGAAAATTAAGGAATTGCAGTACACAAATCCAATTATTGAATGGATTAAGCACAGAATAGGAAAAAAATTAGGTTTAGGTTTTGCTGGGATTTTGGTTTTGGAGAAAAAAATCAGCAGTTGAATATCTTAAACTTTTTTCTTCAGGATGTTAAAAGGTTGATATATTATTTAGACTTAAGTAATCAAGTGCAATTTGATTACTTGAAGTGCTTTTGGACTTTGTAGTGTGTGTTTATGAGGACAGGAAATGTAACTCACATAGCTGATGAAATACAATTTCTGCAGTGTTCTTACAATCAGGGAAGCTGCCAGAAACTGAGGTGCAGGACTACCTTTGATATCAGTAATCAGATTAGTTAATATGTTGTCATGTGTAACTGCTGATTTTTAGTCTGGCTTCAGTGTATCTGGATCTAAGAAAAGTATTCCTCAAACATTTAAAAAATGTAGAGGAACACCATTAGAATAAACTTCATGATGATCTTCTGGCTCTTTTCGGAACAGAGAATGTGACTAAACACTATTTCAGCACGTGGGCATGTCATCTTGCAGCCTTTCCGAACGGTTTACTCAGTGCTGGCAATGTTTTTTAGGTGTAAAGAGAAAGATTACATTCTCTTATGCCATCTCATGTCACAGCTGGTACTTCAGTTTCACTCTACTGTACAGTGTTATCACCCCGATAGTAGGAGACTGAGTTTAGTCTTTCTGGATTCAGTAATTTCCTATCTAATGCCAGTTAAGCATGGTGCTGTGACTAACCATGTTCCAAGTAGGTGTTTTTTGAAGCACTGCCACTTCCTCACTCGAGTGCACCTGCCCTCACCAGATCATCAGCAAAGTTACCCAGGTTGCCATGAAAAGCCATGGTGCAGTAACAGTCTTGTTACTTACTAGAGACAATCTGTGCAAATAACAATTCCAAAAGCTGCCAGCCCCTAAGCAGAGATATAATAGCCTGACATATGGACACAAGGAATTACATAGCTACAGCCACTCCTGCTACAAGTCCTGAAGCAGACAACTGAGTTAAGCTGAGTTTGAGGTATTGGTTACACAAAACAGTTCCAGTTTAATTGTTTTCCTTCAAAGTGTAAGCTTCCAATTTAAGTTTGACAATTGCCAGCAGTGACATAGAAAGATTACTTGGGTGCATTAGCAAATGTGTATCACATTGCTGTAGGGCAAGATGAAAAACCAGTGCTCTTTAGATCTTGCATGCTGTGAGTAGTCCAAAGTGATGTTAAAGTTAACTCCAACAACAACTGCTGTACTAAGAAACTGAACAGGGAATGCTCAGCCACGTTGACAGTCTATTGTGTTTTCAGACAATTTTTAGCTGTTATTTTCTTCTATAAAGGCCTGATCTTTTTGCCAAATGATGGAGAGCTTTACACATTAAAAATTAAACAATTCCAGTCTCTTGGAAAAATCAGGTATATTGCCTGATTTTGCTCAGTAAAGTCACGTTTTTATTGTCAGAATGATGGGTCTTTACTTGCAAAGATCTCTGTTTTTTGCAAGGTTTTGCCCATTAAAAAAAAAATAAAAGGCATTTTTCCATCCGCAAATTATGACGTTTTGTATAACCAGGCCATAGATCTTATTGTAGGAACACACTTGTTTCATTCCAATCCAGAGTTTTTGTATAATACTTGTAGTATTCAGATCTAGCACTTGTATACAATACCTGTATCATATTTCTGTTCTATAGGATGGTTCCCAGTTGCAGTGGAAATTTGCTTCTATAAATGTATCAATGTTGGTCAAATTTAAGGATGTTCTTCTGTTAACCTGTAGCCTTTAGGATCACCTGCAGTAAGGATGAAATCCCAGCCATACTGAAGTTGCTTACAGACTTCCTATTAAGCGCTGCTGAAGCCGTAACATATAAATGGATTTTCTTCTATATGGCCATATGAAAGAAAGCCTTGTAGAAACTCATCTGAACAAAACATACCTAGGAGAGTGAGAAACTGCGTAGCTCCTCACCACTAAGATTATTGGTGCTGCCTGTAGTAGCGCCACAAATGTTTTCCACAACATTCAGTCATCAGACTCATTGGAGAGAAGGGCTAAAGCTGAGAGCTTTCAAACTGTGCTGCAAATCATAGGATCACTCAGAACAGGTTGAACACCTTATACAGCTATATAAGCACAGGAACATACTGAAGGACTTCAGTAATTTGCATTTCAGCTGAGTTTTCTTCAGAGTTAATGTCAACTAAATGACAATTCACCAGCTTAGCCCCTTATAAAATGGATTTGAAACCTTTGCTCTTCACATGCCACAGAAACCACCGGGCACCGCAGTCCCATCGCTTCAGCCTGACTGAGGGGCAGGGGCTTCCATCCCCCCACACAGGATCATCCCACTCCACCTCCCCCACAGAGAGTCTTGGGAGCCCCAAGGACAAGGCAGGATTATATGGAAAGAGACAAGGGCACGTACCGGCAGTAAGGGAGCCCAGAGAGGGCTGCTCGTTGGCTGGAGCTTGATGGCGTCGTGGGTGAGGCCCAGGTGGGGCCGTGAGGGTTGTGGGGCTGGCAGGTGAGGCGAGGGGCTGTTCCCAGCGCAGGCATCAGCAAATAACATGGGAGAAAACCCGAAAAAAAGCGGCTGACTCGGGCTCTGCTCCTCTCTCACGTTCCCGCTCCTGACCGGATCCCGTGTGAAGGGGTCGGGGCTGGCAGCCCGAGCTGCCGCCCGCAGCTCTGCGCTCCAGTGCCACTGCAGCGCGGGCCGGGCCGGGCAGGGCGTGTGGGTGGCGGGGTCCGTGCCCAGCCCCGCGCTCCAGCCTCGAGAGGCCTGAGGGGCTCCCGCGGCCCTCCCGCCAAGGGGCCGCTCACTTCCCCGCGTCCCCTTGGAGAAGCTGTGTGCCCTTCGCCAGCCCAGCCAGGGCCTCCCGTGCGGTACGGGCACAGGGACACGGGCACCGGCCGGGAGCCGCGGGTGCCAGGTGTGCTCTGCTCAGGGGTGCCACCCGTACCTCAGCCTGTCCACGTCTGGCAGCATCCAGGGAGGGAGAAAGCCTTTCTGCTGAAAGGTGAACCACCAGTTAGATTTGCTTTAACAGTTCCCCAAAACCAACTGCTTCCAATAAAGTTGAAAGGCAAGGATCAAATTTTTCCTTAAAATGTTCTTTATTTGCTATTTTGAAATAGGGACTGAAAGTTGTTGCTACTGGCATTACTACAAGCATATTTTCAGTGCAACTACGGAAGAACCAAAGGGGCAGATTTAGGAAGGAATGAAGGAAAACGAAGTGATAAAATATGGTGCAGGTGGGAAAGTAACGATGTAATTTTACATAGATGTTCTCAGTGTCTTTTTTCCACTTCTGTAACCTGTGGAAGTTCAGTTACAGATGGTTAGGAAAACATCAGGGTAGCGTAGGAAGAAAAATATTTAACATTGTGTCTTGGAAACACCCCAGTCATTAAAGCAACCATTACTGACAAAAAAGGATAAATTAGTAAAATAAAATACCAAATAATCATATTGCAGTGAAAAAAGAAATTTCATTTTGCCTGATTCTGGAGTTTTCTGTCATAGTCTTCACTTGGAGAAGAAGAGAAACAAAAATCTGCTTTCGGAAATTCAGAAATAGAAAAATGCTTTTTACATCTAAATACGGCTCTTGCATTTGTTGAAAGAAAAGTTACTTTGATATTTGTTGCTAAATAAAATCTTGGATCAAGTAAAGTTAATTAAAAAAATTAGTTAAGGCAACAATAAACACAGGAAATATACATGAATAAAGTGTTCTAAAAGTCAGGCAACTCTTTTAAGACTATAAATATCACCTAAGCAAGGCCACTATAATTAGCAAAGGGTGAACAAAAGAAGACATCCAGAAATAGATGGGGAGGGGGGAGGCTGGGAGGGTGAAATGTCTTGGTTAACCTTATTTGAGTGTTCTTTCCATAGCATAGGAAATGGTTCCAGCTAGCTCATGAGTTCTGTTGGTATTAACTGATTTTAAAAGGACATTTCCATGTTGTCTGTATGCCAAGGAAATTCTTTTACTGGCGTGTTTGCTGAGTACAGGAAGCATCACCCTGACTAAGTGACACTGAATGTGACGAAGAATTGTATCTGTATTCTGGTGTTACAGTCAATACCATGTCTTTGTTTCATCTGGATACCTTCTAGTATTTATTGGGGAATACTTATTGCAGTCTCCCAGTTTGTCCTGAGTAATGAGCAACTGGTGCTGCTGAGTCATAATCCCTCACCACTCAAGAAGCAGCTTTCTGCATCCTTTAGGCAACTGATTAATCTGTGGGGTGGCCCAGCACTTTAGGGAACAGGGCTGTCTAGTCACACGCTAATCTGCTTCAACCCTCTTCAAGGTATGGGCAGAAAAGACTAACAGTGATGGAAACCTTCCTCATCTCCATGCTATGGCCAGAATTCGCTGTGCAAGGAGATAAATATGTACCTATAACTGCTTGCTCTCCTAAATAGAGAGCTGACAAAATCAGTCTTGTATATAGTATTTTTCAGTGTAAGTCAGGCTGTGTTTGTGGACCCAGTCTTGTACTGCAGATCAGAAAAAGCTTTACTGCAACCAATGAGAATTTTGTCCAAATAAGAAATGCAAGTTAAGATCTTAAATACTGTATTTCCATTTTCATTCATAGCATTTGCCAGTTTCCTGTTTTCCTCTGTAAAGCTGCCTGTGTCAAGCATTTAAGTGTCATTTGCTACATGTTACTTCTAAATGCCCTAATTGTTATCTCTTTTCTTTTCCTTTCTCTTTCGTGGGAATTGTACTAGTACCACAGCCACTACATAGGCAGCACTAACTGCAATTATTTGTGGCTCTGGGCTCCACTGACCTTTTCCTGTAATCAGTCAGTGGTTTCAGTGAAATGCCCTCAAAATCTTCATGCACCCTTTTCAGAAAAGGTGGAAATATTTGAGATAAAGATTCATAATGTGTGGGCCATACAAGCCAGCAGTCACTATATTGCTATTTCTGAAGCTCAGTAAAAGTCAAAATAAAACCACAAAGATATTTAATCCTAAGTATTACCTTTCCTTCAGGTAACAGCAGAAACATGTAGCAAGAATAACAGGTGACAATTGCCCAGCGTTTCTGTTTCTGCCCCCATTTGTCTGTGCAGTGGTTTTAGGGCATAACAACCTTGTCCTTAGAATTGTGGGAGATGGTAGGGATGTAGTAGACTGGCCGCTGGGACACGAGACTAAATTAGGGGGTCGTGCAAATCATCTAGTGTGCAACTGGAAGCCAAGACTCGTGTAGCTCATACCCAGTTCACTATAGCATAAAATAATTTCAGTTTCCCTTTTTTAACAACTCCACAGTCACTGATGTACCTTCTACCTACATACGGAGAGAAGAGCAGGAGATAGAAAGCCAGCTGCTCACAAACAAATACTACTGGAGTGTTTTTTGGGTTAGTGCATACATTCATGAAAAACAAGAACAGGCAATTTTCTGCATTTGAGGCCGAGACCTAGATTGTCCGAACATGGTTTTGAATATTGGCCATTCTACCTAGATTTTCAAGTCTGAGAAATCCAAAATTGCTATAAGGAGTAGCACTGCCTTTCTGATGCATGACTTGAAAAATAATGGTCCTTGTTTATAGTACAGTGAATACACAGCAAGAATATTAACAGCAACAATGGTAATAACTTTAAGGAGAAATAAACACATGGCAATTGCTTTAAGTTGGTTTGGACCCATCAGTCCCAAGACAGGTTCTCATTTGGCAAGTGTGGTCAAGGACAATGCTGTCTCCTGACTAGGAATGAACTTTCAGGGAGAGTGCTCCCAGTAGGAAGGGTTAGACCTTAAAGCGAGTATTTACATGAGTAGCTCATTTGGTAACGTTGAACCACATTTATTTTTAATTTGCATGCCTCTCCTTTAAGTCATACCCTTCTCCTCTTGACTTCAGTGGGAGCTCCACATGTTTTGCCTTTGATTCCGCTGCATGCTGGCAACTGTAATTAGTGTTAACAGGCATTTCAGAGGAGTTTCTTGCTCTCTTTCTTTCTCTGTAAAAGAGTTTACAGATCAGGAGCTGGATGAATGTATCTTCGTTTCTTCTTTTTCCCTGCCACAGTGGAACTTAACCTTTTTCTAACAATGGTGGCATAACTATGACAAAAATGACACTGTTCATTCTAACAAGCTCCCCTTGGTTTTGAAAAAATTGCTTAAATTGTCTTTGATTTTTTAACCGTAGTAATTTCAGCTAGTTAACACAGCCGTACTCTCTAAGTTGCTATCATAGTAACTTGGTGCAGTAAATATGAGTTAGAACAACTCAATTCTCTAGGGCTAGAGCCTGCAATTCAAACGAAACCTCAGTCTGCTCTGCCCTATAGAAAGTGCTTTGAATTTCAGAGATATTTGGTACAGGGACTCAATGCTATGTTTTGAGCAAGTCTGGGGGAATCCAGTCCCTCTTGCAATGCTACTGTTTTTATTAAAAATAAACACCCCCCACCAAACCCTTGTCATCAAATATTGCATCTTGAAAACACAAATACTATTGCATTTTGAGATTTTAATCTCAGACTTTCATACCCACGTGTATGGACAGACACAATGAGCAGGAGTCACTTTTCTCCTTCTTCGTAAGAACTGTCACATGTGGCTTTCTGTGCTCACATAATCCTCCTTGCAATATTTCAAAAGAAACACAACTTCCCAGCATGATGATAAAGTTTTCCTGTGTTCCAATAATAAAAGTTGACTGTACCAGTAATTTCCAGTTCCTCTGTGGTTGGGCAGCCTGTGAAGACCAAATCAGAAGTAGCCAACCTGCAATATCAGTGTGGGAGTCGGAAACAGATGTTCACTGGACAATACAATTTGTTGTCACTGTCCATACTATATGGCACATTTCCCAACAGAAACTGTCTGTAGCTGGAAAGGAATGTAAAGAATGATTCATGCCCCAAATTATTATTATTTGTTAAATTACTGTTAATTGCTTTATTTTGTTTTAAATGTCTGAATCGGGGAGGTACAGGCACTCAAAAAATACAATTAACTGGGCTTCTAGCATATATGTACTATGTCAACCAATTAATTTAAAGCTTTTTTCCTCAAGTCAAGGCATTCTGTTATATTAAAAGCAAGAGTTAAATTATCCTCTTTAGAATCAGAGTAATTTAACCTTCAATTTTATAAAATATTTGCTCAGTGGCTATTTACACAAAAAGCATATGGCAGGAGGTAAATGAGACAAATAGTTTCATGTGTATCTGAGTGTGTATCTATGAAAATTAAAATTTATTATAACCATACAATTGTATTTTTATACATATAATAACATTTTAAAGTAGTTTATATCTTGGAAATTCTAATAGGACATTTGGGCATTCAAAACTGATCAAACACTCAAATGAGCAAAATCCTCTGTTAGCATATGATAGTAGCATATGATGCCTAGCCTTGATTTCCAGATTTCATGAATATTACAAAAGCAGATGCACTAGATCATACTTACTGTAGAAGGCAATGGATTGGGTTAGGTGCTTTTTAAATTAAATATTAATTTTTTCAGGGATACATCAAATATATTAAAAAAAAATGCAGAAAGCCTAAGTGAAACCCAGCCTAAATACAAATTAATATATTCAGTAGGAGTGTAAAAGAGAGCTAAAGATTTGACTGCCAAAAATCTTGGTTATAACACCTATATTTTACATGAAAAATTAACATTAGGTATTTTCAAAAATAAAGACATCTGGGATTTGACTTGGAGTTCACTGCAACTGGTGACAAAACTGACCTGTAATTGCTGACTGTTGTATCTCTGACAGACTTTCTTCAGAAGTACTAAAAAGAAGAAAATGTGTGTTTAATCACATGGCCTGAACAAAAGCAAAAGATTTTAGCACTGTAAAATCAAACAGCAGTCTTATTTTCACAAATGCATGTGGTAACACTTCACAGTAATCTTTTTGTAATACTAATTTTGCATTTACTGTGTTTACTGTTGCAGTATTCTGCAACAGAGTGGTTTACTGCTGTACGACAGGTTTTAGTCAACGGCAAACACGAAATGATTTTCAGCTGCGCGTTTCTTTGTAACTGCTGCATGATTTAGCCTCTAGACCTACCCATTGTCCAACTTTTTTTATGCTTTTAGATTTTGTGAATTTAGATATATTTCCATAGTGGAACACTAGGTGATTTTGGGTAAGCTTGAACACTGCAAAACTTTCCAAGTCGGGATGAGATGAAGCAGGATGAAATAGCTGATAAGGTAACTTTTAGCACACTTGCAATCAATGTGCTCAATTTCTCTGTGTGTGTGTCTGTGTAAGTGTATTTTTATATACATTCATGGGTCAAACTGAGTTTTTCATCAACTAGATGATGGCAAGTGCCAAAGTGATTTAGGATTAGAACGGGATTTAGGCTGATCTAGCTACAGTTGTATTTCTCATTTCATCATCGTGCCAGGCATACTGTGACAGTTGTGGGTTTTCTTTAATTTATGAAATAGACAAAATTAAATGTCCATACCAGACATACCATTAAGTTAAGGGGAGTGAAAGAGAAACACTGCATTAGGCCTTATTCTTTTGTCTGCACCCAGCAGAATCCTGAATGTACAAAACAGCTGGGAAACTTCCTATGTAGCACACAGCTTGAAAAATGCATTCACGAATTCTTTTTAAAAAATCAATCTGATTGGGTTTATATCAAATGACTCTTATTCTGATTCTGTAGTATATCTCCTTGTAAAATATTAATAGGTACAGAAGTGTGTTATCTGGGTGCATTATATAATTTGCAATATTAACTCTACTCTCATGTTTACCATCATGGCAGTTGAATCCCAATAAATGTTTTAGACTGAAGATTTCTCACTGCAATACTAGAGACTTCATGTGCTCATACAAAATTTTAGTACAATTTATAATTTCAAAAATTACTGGATTAAAACAGACCCATTTGCAAAAGTGACTAATCCACCATTTTCAATCATGCTGCTTTTTATGTGTTAATTTTTGTCTGCTGAATGACACTTTGCTGTTTCTCCTTGTCAATATAATTATCTTATTTGAAAAAGAGGGGCTTCAGAAGGAGACAAATGTTGATGTTCAGGCTACAGGAAAGATTTCCAAAGAGACAAGAGAAAAAGAGATTACTGAAATTAGCAGGAGTGTGCCCTGCCCGCTAGTGAGCGGAGTGAGCAGCATTGGGAAGAGAGGAAACCCTTGGCCACCGCATAGCGTGGCTGTGTACAGCAGAGTTAGTTAGAGTGCTCTGAATCTCATCTTTTGATCTCGGGCGATATTTTTCTCTGTTATGTCACAGAGGTCACCTGGCTCATGTGTGACAAACTGCCTGCATAAGTCACAGTGCCAGTGGCAGAGATTTGTAACCATGTCCCTGGTCCATTGCCTTTGAATTATTTCGCAGGTCCTCTGCTTTACATTTACACTCTGTCGGAAGATGAACAGGGGAAGGGAGTAAAATCAAGGGCAGGGTCTCATCCTGAAGGACAAGGGGAAACAGGTGGAAGGTTAATGGCCCTGGAGCGTATCCACAAGCCTCTCAGGCTTGATATATGGGCCTCAGGCCTAAAACGGGCATTGGCTTTCAAAGATATATTATTTCATTTGAGGAGAGACATTCTGGAGTTCCTGCATTTGTCTGCTGATAGATGATCCTCTGTCCACAATTGGTTATGGCGTGTGAGTTTTCCTTGGGCCTGCTCCCGTACATAAAAATTTTGCTGAGCTCTCCAACCTTTCGCATGCCTGTGAGAATGGGACGTGTGCGGGCCTTTTGGCAGGCGGCTGGATTTTTGTTGCTGCTATTTTCGTAGTTCCTTTTGAAGCGCCAGGCAAGTGGGGGATGAAAGGCACTTCTGTTCATTCATACGCGGCTGGGCAGGGGCAGCCTCGCGGGGATGAAAATGGGGCAGAAGAAGATGTCAGGGACCCGTTATGCACTCGTGTATCTGCAGCCCAGGTGGAAGTCACTCCTTCTGACCCTGTATTTTATACTGGCACATGCCCGCAAAAAGATAAAAATGGGGAAGTAATTTGCATCATTTTTATGACCTTCCATGGTTTATTGTATTACAGTTCTGTTAGGGTTTTTGCATGTGCTCCAGCTTATGGGAAAAAAACTAAGATAGGAATTCTATATCTTAAAATTGCATTTATTGGCTCCTTCTCCAGAACATTTACCTCAGGCACCTCATGGAAATGAGATGCTACTGCCCACGTCTCAGCACAGCAGCAGAGGCTCCGGAGCTGGTTCTGCTCTGTGCTCCAGGACTGTGCTGCAGGCAGGGCACGGTGCTGGCAGGACCTGGCCCTGCCCCAGCTCGAAGGGCACCTTGGCATGCACGGAGGAGCCTGGTGGCAAAGGCCTTGGTTTCAGAGAGGGAGCAAGTCCCAGATTCACTGCCACGATGGCATTCCCATGGCATCTTCTGTCATTGCATGACTGTCATAAATTTTGGGAAAACCTGTTTAAAAACGAAAGTGTTTAACAAAAATCTCCAAAACCTTAACATATATTTTTATTTAACGTAGCCTACATAACAGCTTGTTTAATTCTGTTGTTTTCAACCTGATTGTAGTTACTGCTACAGGATTGTGGGTTTGGGCCTATTACTCCATGATAGCATGATTTAAGGAAAATGGGATGTATGGTTTTACTATATAAAATATATTAATTTAGATTTGCTTTAATAACAAATAACTGTTCAGTTTCGCTGGATAGATTTTGCTTGAAAGGATTTGCATTAATTATACTTAATATCTTCTACTTCTACCTTTTTTCATTTTTCCAATGCTTCTAAAAAAGCAAAGTAAATGCAGGATATATGTCATAAGTTTAAATGCAGTTTGTTTGCTTTGCTTTTGCTACAGTAGGACTTGTACTTACTTAAGTTGTAAAAATCATTATATTGGTACCATGTTGTTTGAGTAATTAGGTTCCTCTTTTGCTGTCACTGAACTCAGTGGCTGAACTCTCTGCTCCAGTGTGAGCAAGATCGGGCTCTTTCTGCATTTCAGTCAACTCCTGTAGAAAATGTTCCGGTGCAATGCAATTATTATTTCTTCCTTTAGTGTTCTGCAGAGTTTAAGTTAGACAAGTGAGCTAAAAACTTGAGAGATATTTAGCGTCTCCTGCAGCAGTAGGAAGGAAATCTGAGGACTTGTTAAAAGGAAAGATTTAGAAGCAGAAATTCTACAGAGAGAACTGAACAGAGTGTTAGCAGGCAGGAGGATCTGCTTTTCCACTTGTTGCTTTGATAACGGATAAAAGGCTGTCACGAACTGCAGGCTACCAGCTGGGAGCAGATAGAGTAATCCCAGCAGAGGGCTGGCCCCAAACTACACAGGCATTCTTTCAAATCTTCAAGACTGTAGGAAAGTTGTTTTCCCCCTACCATTGTGATCATTATTTAGGATGATGTTTTCCACCCTGGTTTAAAATGTAGGTCTAGTAAATCTACCTTACAATACTTTTCTGTTTGAAATATAAGCAAATACAAGCAAATATCACATAGTCAGAGATATTTCAGCTATTTCATTCAAATGCCTGAAGATTCCCAAAATAAATTCCAGAGAACTGGATCTGGAACTGCTGTAAGAAATCCCTGTCAGTTGATTGTAAAGGTATATTCTGCCCAACGTGCAGATAACCATAGGAACAATTTGTAACCTATGTCTTCCTTGTAATCAACACGCTTGATAAATGAAATCCAGAGGATGTGTTACTTGTAAGAGAATAGCAACAGAATGTCATTTGTTAGAAAAGGAGCCCAAGTGACCCCTGCACAGCACAAACACAGGCAAACACAGTGACAGACAGAGCCTGGCAGCCCCACTGCCGGACTGATATGCATTGTGCCAGCAAGGTCATGTTACCAACATGCTTAGACACATGCAGGGCTGGGCCAGGACTACGTGTTAGCGTGTAACAGATGCTTGACAAGATGTGGTGTTTTCACCTGCATTATTGTGGAGAAAAAACGAAGATATTTAAGCCCTGGTTGTCATTCTATACTGTTCATTTTAATGATATATGGAGGGGCCTAGCTTACTTTGTATTCTTACGTGTAATTACCCATATAAAAAAACCACCACTCATTAGTGTTCTGTTCCACTGACTTAATTATACTCCTTAATTAAATCTTGACTAACTGGGGGTCACTGCAGTGTCAGTGGGATTTGTCACTGTTTGTCAGCAGGTGTCTGGTCACATCTATTTCTGGTTTCCCTGTTGCTGTATGCTGTTTAAGAGCATGGTCTTTGCTAAATGCAAAGGACAATTATGCATTACTTTGTTGTGGTTTGTGCCTTTAAGAAACATTAAGTGAACCCCTTCTGTAATACAAGTGCTCTCC
This sequence comes from Dasyornis broadbenti, assembly GCA_013397935.1. Lineage (NCBI taxonomy): Eukaryota > Metazoa > Chordata > Aves > Passeriformes > Dasyornithidae > Dasyornis > Dasyornis broadbenti. The sequence goes on from VZRN01002122.1 coordinate 24,911, forward strand.
CAATCTTTACGTACAGGAGGTGCGGAATGTAGCAAGTATAAACCTTTTCAAAACACAGTTCATTACCTCACTTGTGCTCATTTTCAAAGGCTTATTATTCCTGCATTCAAAAGACACTGTCTTATTAATTTATCACATAATCTTGTGTTCAACAGGCATAAAAATATATTTCAAATATCAGTCCAGAGATACTACTCCTTTTCCCTATCTCCTAAACATGAACTGAATTTGAAACATGACCAGCAAGAACGAGCTAAATCAATATTACATGCATAACAAATACTGCATGGCATGTGCTGCTATTGCTGTGCTGCTCAGAGTCAGAAGACCGAGGCTCCCGATTCACTGTTCCCTGAATAATTCAGTGGGAGTTCTGCATGTGCAATAAGTGCATAATAGTGCCATTTCTGTTTCAAATTTGCATGTTTTGGGTTTGTTATTTTAGAAAGTTACTTAGGGGAAATATAATTCCCATGTTTACGCATATAATAGGCACCTAATGTTCATCTGAATAATTGATTAGTCAAGTCAGGCTTTCATAATTAGCTATTGGCTTTCCAGTATAAGCCTACAAAACACTTGTCAATCTACAGACATTTTTAATTTATTAATATATATGTTATCAAAAGAGCTGCAGTAGTTACCTAGAAAGCATTTATTATTTATTCTGTCAAGGCTCAGGAAGCATTTAGATTCTAGACATGTATTTTGAATCTATTGTAACTTTCCCAGAAGAATTTTTCGTTCTGAAAGTTTTCAGAAATGTTCTCTGCCTGTAAGCTCTCGCTTACAGTGGCAATTGGAGTGCTTTTGTCAAATAAAAATCCATTCCTGTGTTACAAAGTAGCTAGTGACGTTTCACTAACTATAAAATAATGTGTATGACTTATTTGCACTCCGATACATAACAAGCATCTGAATAAATGCCACTAGCAGATATCCCTAATGCAGCCACAGATTCTGTGACCAGACAGGTGCATCTGTTGATAGCACATGTGTGACACTGATACTGCAATTACGAGTTGTGGAGCTATATGGCAAATTGCAGACTCATAAGATAAATTGTATTTATCATGAACTTCATGACCTAGTTTGAACTCTGCTACTCTTCCAGTTTTGCTTCCTTGTATTGCTGACCAGTTTTCTAGTGGCTGTTTTTAAAGGGAAAATACATCCGCCTTAATCCAGAAGTGCATTTTGAGCCCAGTGGTATGAAATTCATAAATCAAAGTATTTGATTGTGAAATCCAGAACGAAAATTTTTCATTTCTTACTAGAAGTATGGTAAAACTACTGGACTAGAAATTCTGTGGTTTATTTTATTGGGAAACAAACTTTACGTTTCCATTGGGAGGCAGCATTTACTTTAGTGCTTGTTGAGTGTGAGGCACTGAATTTTAAAAAGATAGTATTATTATTGTTGTTAATGGAAAAGGTATTTTAGTTCTGTGTATACTATAAGTTTACTTTCCCTTGGCCCTGTTTAGAAGAATCACCTTCATTTTAGTGAAAATATATAAGCATCAGCTTCCCATCAGTGAGGTCAGGAAAAGTGCTTTCCTGAATCAAAGTCCTTTTGAGGCCTATCCTGTTGGATGTGTATGAAGTTCCTTGCTCTGTAAGTGGAAAGATACAAATATAATATCAGAATTTTAAAGCCCTTTTATATCTAAAACACTTCCATTATAGAATAGCTTTTCAGTGTGTTTGGAAAGCACATAATGTAAAAACCACAATATAGTGGTAGGAGAAAAGTCCGCCCATTTTGGTGGTGAGATTTATTTAACTGTGGTTTACCACTATGAATTATGTGTTCTTGCAGAATTCACACAAATTCTTGAGCAATACTGCATCATCTTGTGTACCACACATATTCTGCATATACTCTCAGTTTCTATTGGAAGATAGGAAAAATACTAAAATCATTCTCTTGAAGTTTGGTAATATACCTCCCATTGAAAAACGAAAATATATTTCTAAGGGTGTCATTATAAAGTCCCTCCTTCACAATATATCTTGTACTAACAGAACCTTCTGTATCTGTTTTTATAGCCATTGCAAAGCAATCAAAAATAAATGCTGGTTGCAAAGATCACAATATGTCTGTAGGATTCAGAACCAAGTTTGCAACTGCTGTTGTAGTTTTCTATATGACATTTGTACAGTGTTATCATTTCAATCAGTTTTATACCAATATAAGGATTTTCTATTGGGATATCTTTAAGCATAGTAGTTTCTACCTTAAAAGTCTTTATAATTTAGGCTGGTGTGCTAATTAAGGATTTGAGCTGTGTGAGCATTGAAATGTCCACATTCTCAGTAATAACTTGCAGAGTTCTCACTGGTTTCCCTATTTATTACCCTGAGTTCAGAAACATCTCCCAGTGGTATTGCATAGCCTGATTCTTCCATTTAGACTTTCAAAGAGCATTGTTTTCAGTATGTGTTTAACAACTGGAAATAGATGTGTCTGCTAAACAGATTCATATTTGCATTGTTAGACAGGTGATCTGATCTGAAGGCAGAGGAGAGATCATATACATAAACAATGAATTAAAATCCTGAATAGGATTGCTAAAGCTGTTTTTCCAGGTTACAGCTAAATGAGGGCCATTATGTGGGCTTTCAGATAAACTCACAAAGCTCTTATCTGTATAAACCTGATAGATCTGCCATTATTCTCAGTGACTAACAGAAGTTATATCATTCAGTTTCATTAAAAATGCATTAAACCTTTTTTAGTAACCTTTTCTTAATTCATTGATTCAATTATACATTGAACAATAAAAATGTTTGTTGTAATAAAAATACAGTATTAAGAGTATGTTATATACATAAATGTTTCATTGCAATGAAATTATTCAGAGTTTAAAAATATTAAAAATATTAATATCATGCTCTGAGACAACAAAGTGTAAATTTTTTTCAGCATCTCTGAAATTATATATGAAAAGAGTGAGTCTTTAAAATGAGATGCCCGAAATGGTTGCTTACAGTCTTATATGTGGTCACTTCATGAACAGACTTCCTGCACAGTTGATGACACTTACCAGCACAGGCTGATCGAGGGACAGCAGAGTATTATGGGATGTATGCACGTGTTGCTCTTAAATACTGTGACCCAGGCTCCTCTGATCAGATCAATTCTCCCTAAAGTCACTGCCTCTGGCCTAACTGAAAACGGGCTGACTCCCAGGGCTGGACCTTGAGTTAATGCAAGTACTGGGAACAGTTTGCTTGGTGAAGGAATGCTCAGTGCATGGCAGCACTCTGAGGAACTTCCACAGCAGTGCCAGCTCCTGCCATCCCACTTACACCAGCTAAATAATTCAGACCACCAGGACTCCAGTACAGCTCTCAGTCTGGCAGTTCAGCCAAGACTTTAAGTGATTTTGACACAGCTAGTACTCCTTATCATTTTGTATTTGGTTTCATTTATTAATTTCCGTGGCAGGAGAGCACGCTCTCATTGGCTGTATTCAACTGTGCTCTCAAATGCCAATAGCCCGGCACGGCTGAGCAGGTGCCTGTGTGAGACAGTCGATGCTGTCGGCTGCGGTGAAAAGCTGGCGTGATTTCTGCAAGCATTCCAAGAGTAGAGGAGCAGAAAGCACTTCATATTTTCATTAGTCATCCCTTTACAGATTTACTTTTAATTCCTTCAGCAAAGCAGATTATTAAAAGCAATGACCTGAGGTCTTCATTCAGATCTCAGACTTGCAATCCTGTATAATGTGCGCCGCAGGGCAGAGGTCACACTGACGAGTCTGTTAATGCAGTCACTCTGGGATAAGATCAATCTCCATACTTCACCATATTGATCTAATAGCTCATTGGCACTTCCCTCTTTGAATTGATTAGCTCATGTGTGAAAAGAGATTGATGGGTTTGCGACCCTGAGGAGTCTGTCAGGGGCACACCCATGGCAGGGGAAGTGCATGTTTTCCCTGCTTCATTTGGGTGGCTCATTATCTGGGTGCCTCACAGGGAATAAGGGTCATAACATTGTTTTATGAATTATTTACAACAAAATATCACGTTTTTCCTTCATTTGGTGCTCTGCCTGTACTGAATCCATTCTAAACAGGGCTGGAAAAAATACACAGAAATGGCCAAATGTACCAAATATTTGTGTAAAGGAAACCATGACATATAGGTGACCTTAAAAAGCAATTTTACTAATATAAGGTGATCATAATAGATATGAGGGTAGGAATAGACTTCATGGGTCACCTAGTCCATTCCCCTTATGCAATGACAGAATATTGATGATATCTAGAAATGAATTACATTTTAATTGCATATTCTGGATAAGTACTTACAGTGAATCTAGTTCAGACATCTCAGAGAACTTCATATGCACATTGCATTGTAGAAAGAGGCCATTTGCATGCAACATGTGAGCTAAAAACTAAACTATGCACATTCTTCATTTGCTAAAAGTAACCAAAAACCCTTCCAGATTCAACTCCATTTATCATATAGTCATATATTTGCAAAATGCATATATTTGATACAGTATATTGAATTTTGGTGCAGTGTGTGCTCATGCAAGAGGAAATAGAAAAGGAGTTGTCGCAAGAAGCTAAATTTAGAAGTTGGCTTATGGTAGGGTGTATTAAAAAAATGTGTGCATTATCAAAGGCTTTATAGATACAAAGCAATAAAACTAAGGACCAGCTCCTTGAAGGCTTTTGTTGAAACCCGGGCATTTTTGTATTTCTGTCTGCATATGAATTGTACAATCAGTCTCTAAGACTTTCATAATGTAAGAATTTCTTGTACACCATCCAAGCTCAGGATACTGTATAATTCCGTAACTATTGGTATTGGTATTTTATGGTCACATAGGATGTCAGATTGTATGATTATGCCACAGTGCAAAAAATACTGAGCAAAATATTCTCATGGTGTCATTAAGCTGATGGTTATATTTACGTAAGGAGACAGTGAGCTTCACCAATAATATCTTGTGGTATTATTTAACTGGATATTCTGGGTTTATTTTGCAGACTGGCAGTTTAAATTGAAAGACTGATAATTTTATTTACAGAGAAATGTCCATGTATGCTCCATGCAGTCAGGCAACCCTTTTCTGCTATTTGATTTATGGTAACATAAACGGATACTGCCTAAAGACAGTCCCTTCCCTAAAGACCTTATACTCTAAAAGAAACAGACCCTCAGGCAGACTAGCCAAAGAGCGCATTCAATCCATTACCTGTCAGTGACATGATGCTGAATATTTGTATAATCTTGCATTCATTTATACTTTTACATCATTCAAGCTATTCTCCGTACCAGGAAAATTGCCCTGATACAGACTTGGGCAGCCATATTTTAAAAAGTTCTAATACCACTCAGAAAAACTTATTAGAGGCAGAGTCATCATGCACTCTACTTTGGTATAACTGGGATAAATCTGTGATTAATCAACAAAACTTCTTTCATTTGGGTGTTAAAGTAATCTTTTAGTCATGTCAAATCTTCAATAATAAAATTCATATTAAACCTAATTACAAACCAAAGTAACTGGCACTTAGACTTAGGTTAATAGTAGATTACCAGACTTGAACATAAGCAGTGCAAAAAATTATTTTCTGAAGAAAACATTGCCATTTTATTGCAAGCTCTTGCCCATTGACCAAGCCTCTCCCAGTGTGATTGAAACTGAGCTCCTGCGGTTGTGGTTGTGGTGCACTCATGGGTGAACGGGAAGTAATTAGAGCAGCCTGGTTTTATTGTTCATCATCCCTGCTGTCATTCAGAAATGAGCTAAGAAAAACCTAATAAATTAGATGTACATACTCTCCCCGTTTTTCCTAAACACACAGCTAATCTTCTATTGCATGCAGACATGTAGGAACCCAATTTAGAGACTCACAATTTGGATACTGTGCCCAGCTGTGACAGCAGAGAAAGTCAGAGGCTTCCTGATTTGTGTCACAATCCACGGGGGTTTTTTGCCTATAAGGTTCCTACTCATTCTGTGTTCTGTACTGCAAAAGTTCCTTTCAACAACATACCAAACAGCCCAAATAAAACCAGTGTCTTCCAAGATATTTTTAAACATTAATACTCATCCTAACTGCAGTGCTAAGGACAATATGGGACCTGGGCAGAGTTGTGACAATCTTATTTTAATGATACTTCAGAGATTTCCAAATTAGACTACAGGAAACAGGAAGTTGGAAGAAATGAAACAAAGCCAAATGAAAGGATGAATGGGAAAAAAAAACAAAAAACATTTTAATACACACTTGCCTGTTCCTTAAACATTCATTCAATCAGGACTTCCTGCAATTTTTAATAGCATGGCTCTGTCTGCTCTTTCACACTTGGCTCTGTCAGGAAAGGAGCTAATGTTTTTTAAGACAATGTTCCTAGTTGAAAGGATTTAGCTAGATGGTAGTAGCTCCATGCTGAGAGCCTCCTGCAATGCTTTTAAAATAAAAAGAGAAGTAGTAAGTATTTTGGATCATTCCCACGTACCTTGTGGGTTCATGCATCACTACACCTCCACAACCTTCTTGTATGACTTCAGCTTCCTTTGGTGGTGTTTTTAAGCATTTTTTTCTATCAAGTCAGATGGATACTGGTTTAATACATGACAACCCCCATTCATAAGGCTGATTTTTCTTTCATTTTCTCTGTTAGCATTGGGTCTCCTTTCTCATTTAATCTCTGCCCCAGTGACTTACTGTTACTGCTGCAGCCCTCAGGATATAAGACAACAATTCTGTATTTTTTCTTCATCAGTATACCATCTCCTTTCACATCTTGACTGAAGATACTGTTTCTCATGATTTCTTACTGCTTTTGCTGGGGTTTTTTTTTGGCTGTTCTACTACAAATCAGAGGAAAACACAGTGGAATACATTTGTATGGCAAGTGCAGTGTTCCACAGAAACTCCAGCCTCTATTGCCAAAGGTGTACTACAGGTGACCCTCTGTCCTGTGTAGCACACTACAACTCTCAGTCTGGAGATTTAGGTCCTCATGTTTCCCTAATTCAAGTATGGGCAGAAGGAAATACCTGCCTTTACCTAGTTGGATGTCTGTCAAAAGTTTTAAGTGGACTATGAAAAGGAAAATATAAACAGATATGTTTTAATTCCTGAAAAAGATTGCAGTCCTGTGCCATCAAAAGATAAAGAATATTTAAAATAAAAATCTACAGATATGATGATAACCAAAAATGGTATGAAACATTTAATGTATTAGATTCTTTGTGTCGTTTGTCAGTAACCAACCCTGACTGTCACTGATACTCACTTGGAAAATTGTTCTCTCATTTACACTGATCTGTTAAAGTAACTTCTTTTTAGTCATGACTTCAGAAGACTATTTCAGAAGATATTCCCATCAGTATAATGGTGAATACAGGCCCACATTGTGTACACAAACCAACATTTGTAGGTGTTACCTGTTAAAAGAGAGCAGGATTATACATCTCTTACGGCTTGCCCTTTTCCCGTACTCCACACCCACCTAACAGCTCTATTGGAAATAAACACTAACCCTGTTAAACAGAGGAGTAACCACACAGTGTAATTTGAGCGAGAGCTGATTTAAGTAACTCTTGCTAAAAACTCATGCAAAAAACAGTGTTCTGGGGCAAGCAGCACTTGAAAGAATGGGACTCTAAGTGTGTTGAGAGATTACCCTGCTTGCCTGTTACCATATTAAAGAGTCTTTCTGAAATTAGCATGTTGTGTCATAAGTTAAAAATATTTTCCGTATGATGCCTACTTGATTGAGTTTTAATAGAGTATTTGTTTTGTCAAAAATAACTTTAGTTCATACTAGAGGTTTGACTTTAATATTAACAATCTACCCCATATGTTTATTGATCTCTGTTGAGATTTAATGTTGCTGATATATAAGAAATTTTACAAATGAGTGCTAATGTAGGAGGCAAAGTTTACCTATAGACTCTTAGAATAAGTTTCAGCTGGAACAATACAGTAACTGTAAGAAAAATGAAATCATATTTTATCCAATTAATCACAAAACAAGGAAGGAACATTATATATTAGAAATCCTTTCAGATAATGCTAAAATATGTGGGACTTGGAGAAGACCACAAAGATTTTAATCACAGGCTGTTCTACAACAGAGTGAAACTGCTGATTGAATATATTAACAATAAATTCACCAGCAGTACCATAAAGTTTACTGGACTCAGTCTTGTCTTCTGATTTGCCGGGGGACATCACGGTGCAGCCTAAAAAGCAGATGAGATCCACAAGGCTAACAATTAATCAGATGGGCCTAATTCTGATTTTATGTGCAAGTCAAAGGACTTATGCAAGTTAAGAGTTAAGAATATGGTCCAGCACAATTTTGCGGTTAGTTTGTTGACATCAGAAAAAACAGGTGTATTTCCAGAGAAATTCAAGGGAACAACAGAGCTCTCCTACCAGAATTGCTACATAAACTACATAGCATTATCTAATGCTTTAAAAATTCTAGACCCAACTATGCATAAGCTTAGGCTGTACTCACATCTGTAGAAATACTCACAGGAGTAGGATTTTGAAGGTAAATTCTGCGGGTCCAGGGCTAAAGAAGGCACCTCCCTCACTCTGTGAAACAGATGCCAAGAATAAATTAATTTTCTCCTTTCCTCATCTTTGTATTCACTTTGAGAGGCAAGAAACACTGCACTGTAAGCAAAATTTTCAGTTGGGACTAAAAAGAAATATTTCTCTTATTTTCAGTAAAATAGAAAAAAACCACAAACCCACAACCACCCAAAACAGAACCTAAGAAAAACACATTTATAATTCATCAGAAATAATGCTGACTGTGAAATACCAAGTCATTTTCATGCAGTTTGCACAGAGATACATGTGAGGAAAAGCAGAAGAAATAGGAGTGCTATGTGTCGCATTTGACACACTATGTAATAGATAGATACACACACAAAGTTTATTGTAACAGCCCTTTCCATCTGATGCTGGTAGAAATGAGATTTGTCATTTACCTTCTCCTTAATAGATGGGAATACTCTAAAGAGAATCCAAAGATCCATAAGAGAGACCTTATTCTTTAGTGGGATCACCATCTGCAGCCTTACTCCTTCAGCAATCTGAGGCCCCCAGACTCAGGCACCTTGCGTTCTATCCCTGCAAAAAAACCAGGATGAGTGTGAACTGATGCCCAAGGCTGCTTTTTATTAAAGTGTTTTGACTCTCTGGAAGATCAGCACTGAAGCTGGGAAATGGCTGGTCAGTGCTGGTTTAATCCCCTCTTTCCCAGTGATCTCACACGGAGCTGCCCAGAGCACGTGAGCAGAGAAGCTGTGGCAAAGCCCTCGTTCTCCCTGCCTGCATTTGCTAAGCAGGAAGCACCACACACCATTCAGAGCATGGGCACCACACATTCACCCCTCCACAGTATGGAAGGGTAAAAAAGTGTGGGACTTTTCAAATGTTGCTTCATGCTATAAATTCCTTATCTATGTCCTTTAAAAAACTCCAGAGTGGTTTGATATTCCAAATACTAATCGTTCCATAAGCAGGGAGTCAATGAAGCATTTTAGACCTTCTCTGTTCGTCTTTCTCAGTTCCCTGCTGTTGAATAAAGGGTGAGCACATCAACCTTTCTTTCAGCATGGTATTCAGCAGGTACTTTGCTCTACCTGGACCTCTACTGATTCACACAAAGCATATAGGACCTTAATATCCTGGACAGAAAAACTTCCTGTTGAAATATTCTGGCTCTGACTGGTGGATTCAGAAGTTACTGAAGGAAGAGGAACACACACACACAGAGGCACATTCCAAGTATAGCTGCATTTGTGTAACAGCCTTTTTACATGCTGTGAAGACAAGGGGAAAGGAACATGCTGACGTATTTCTGTATTTCCTTTCATTTTTAAATCAAGACAAATGCAAAGCGCTACCAAACTTGGACAGATTTATACTCCCTTCACACTAGAGCTTGATGGCAACAGGACAGTCATTTAACCCAACACACACTTACAAAGATCACTTCCTACCTTCACCTAGAAATTTTTTATAACACACGGGTTTCTAGTAAAGAGCTGGAACAATCATAGTTAATATTAAATTATTTCTTCTTGAACTTTGTAGCATTTTATTACTGAGGTTATAGGCAGTAATCACATTTTATTAGGGCATTCACTGATTCTGGAAGTTATGTGCATTCACTTCTAAAACCACATTGGCTGTTCCGTGCTGCTTTTTGACAGCAATCTTGCACAGGAGGTTTCCCACTGTTAGCAGCAACCCATCTGGAGAGTCCAAATCCTTCCCTACCTATATAATGATTTGGAAACCATGCATGCATTCAGGAGTAAAAAATAGTCTCTGGAGTGCACATGTCTTATAAAACTTTGATTTGAGGTGATTTGCATCACTACAGCATAAGAAAATGGAGTAACAACTCAAACTATATGTCTGCGATGACTTGTGAGTGATCTCCTAACTGCATTTGAAAGAAAGTTCAACCATTCCTTGAACCTGTATGCTTCAGGCTGAACAGTTCAGACAGATGTTTAATCACTTCATATTCACTAGGAAATGGCTATTCAATGGCCGTAGAATTTAAAAGCGGCACTATGAGATGAATGCTTCATGTTATTCCATATTTGCATTCCCTCTTAGAAGCATAAGTAAAAATAATTCAGCTGAATCCAGCACAGTTTTATCACATAAATTTCAATTATCGTATTTTTTTTTAAATCATTAGATACCCTTTTAAATTTTTAGTAGCAGAAAAGCCCAAAGCTACAGTGGCAAGTTGATGTAAAGGAGCAGAGATGAAAAAGGATTCTCCAGCTTCTGAGAAAGGGAGGTGTAAACTGGGTAAAAGGTGAGTGCATTGTTTAACTGAATCTGAAGCAATAATTATAGGGGAAATATTTAACTTAGGGCAACACAAGAAGCCCATGACCCTGAAATTTTTAACAGGTAATTCATCAAATGTCAGGCTGAAAATACCTCTTCAGAAGAAAAATTGTAATAAATCTGCAGTTGTTGGTTACAGTATGTGAAATATTGTGAAATGCTTTCCTAAAAGCAAGACACTGTGTGGTTTTGATAAGATTAAGGTGAATTTCAGCAAAGCATACACATTATTCTTCATTTTACTGTTTGGCAATTTCAGTGTTGTTCTTCAGAGAAAACAAAAGTTTATAATGATTAACGTTCTGCGCTGTGGGAAGCATACACTCTACAACAATACTACTCTTGTGTCACACTAGCCTTCCTCATCTATAACATCAGCACAAATAGTTTTTCAGACGAGTAACCAGCATTTCTGAGATAAGTCCTTCCTTTAACTACAATTGATAAGGTGTGATTGTGTATTTCAGTGTGGATAGAGGCCTCAGCGAGACTTATAAACTTCCACTGAATCTCACATCAAAAGCTCGGGGCCCACCTGAGGGAAGGCCAGGGTTTAGCAGGCAGATGTGACACTCCCATTCCCATCTTTTTCTCCTGCCAAGAGGTAGAGTGTCACCACAGTGCTCAGGGTTAGACTTTTACACTTCAAATTGAGAATCCATTTCCTCCACTTCCGGAAATGTTCTGTGTGGCTTGCATTATACTGACAAGATAAATTATGCAAACTAATAGATGCATCAAAATATATTCTTATGCATGCGTGTTTTCCAATCCTTGTTAATGTAAAACTCAGAAAAAAGTTATTTAAAGTCACCTTATCATTCCAGCTGGCAGCGTAGGAACTCAGGCATGCCACCATGGAATTCTGTGTTCGAACCTGTATTCAGACACTTAACAGAATCAAGTTCACTGTGAGATGAACAATACCACACCTGTGCCATTGTCAACCACCATCCTCTGCTTCTCTAACACAAAGTACTTGCTCATTCTCTGCCCCAGCAGCATCACTTGCTGTCATACAAACCCTCTAAGTCTGCATCTCATCCTCCTTACCTTTGAGGTTTCCAATATCCCCTTTGTCTTCCCGCACCACACTGCTTCCCCCTTCCCTTCCTTTAAAGCCACCTCCCAAGCACCGCCTTTGCTTCCCTTGTCACTTAACAGCAGTTTTACACGTGATGTTTTACTCATTTCATATTTCTAGCATTATTCCTCTTTCATGCCACCCTGCACGCTGGAAATAATCTCCTATTTCTTTTGAGTCTCACACCCTTCCTTACCTTCTTCCACATCTTTCTTTAAAAGCCATTTCTTCAGCAACGATTTCCAGTTATGCTATCCCCACTGGTGTGTCTTTATCTGAATGCCACTGGCCAGAGAGGACCTAAATTTAACAGTATTCACTCATGCTTTTTTTTGAGGCTCAATAGCTGTCAAATGGGTATCCTGTTTGACAACTTGCTTAGGTAAGACCTGGGTTACATTATCCTTGTGTCAGTGTTCTGTCATGGTAGGGAGCAGCTGCAGATTTGAGGAGTGTTCTTGCAGCAGGCAGGTATTGGCCATATGATGCTTAACTTTTATTTATAAGCATTCCTAGTAGTTAGGACTACAGTAACGTTTTTCTTGTTGATGTTAAAACATTGATAATATTGTTAAATATCTCCACAAACTGAAAAAGCCCTCAAAATTTAGCCACTGTGTATTCACTGTGTACCATAATTGAAAATGTTGTTGATTATGTCTAGTCCCACACTGGACTTAAGTATCTTGGTGACAGAATCTTGCATTTTCTCCTGCTTATGCTGTTAATGGCAAAGCAGCCTGCTCTGGCCTTGGAGTCAGAAGACTGCAGTCCACAAGAGGATTTTTCTGCAGAGAACCTGCCTCTTCAGAACCAAACTTAAGCCTCTTTGCCTTCAGGATCACTTTAAGGCACATTCATTTTAAGGCCCGTAATTGTTTTGGTCGAAGGCTGATTTTCTCATTTTGACAGATAACGTGCTTCTGCAACTCATGTATCGATGTGCCAAGGAAACACAAAGGTGTTTGTGTTCTGGCTGCAGTAACACATGCCATAAACTTTACCAGCTTATTCATAAGAAGTGGTGCATTACTGGTTTTGTTCTGTGTGATCCAAGTGCTTTTCCTCATCTACATGTCTTGCAGAAGTAGGCTGGACCTGGTCATGTGTCCTACCTTTTAGTAATACACAATCCTCATTAAAGTCGTGTCTCTTTTTTCCCCGTGCAAAGTGGGAAGCATTCTGCTGCCCCACCATCTTCCTTAAAATGCCAAAAGCAGCTGGATCTAATAGTCTCCAGTAGGCAGCACGGTGTTTGGGATGTGTACAGTGCTGTTCCTGCTATGTTTTATGGGCTTTCACTTACAGTGAATACAGAGGAGCAGATTTTGTGAACTACTAGCAGATGTTCGCTGTGCTAGTTTTGTGAGTCTTGCAAAACAGCAGGAACAGGCTATGTGCAAAACAATGTTTTTGTGATTTTGCCATCTCACACTGTTCTCACAGCACTGGTTCAGTAATGATAGGATAAAGCTTGGGAGGTAAGCTTTGATTGTGGACTTGCTGCTGTTGGCATCTTCAGAAAGCCAGACCTGTAGAGTGAAGATTGTTTTCAAAAGTCTGTGGCTGAGACAGCTGGCTTACACTGGAAATATATCATTTATAGTACACTCAAATGCTTGGCCTCTTATTCAGGTATGAGGTGTTATGGCATGGATGCTGAAGGTTTAAACTCTCTCACAATTTGTTTTCTTCAGATGTAAGCTGTGATAGCTTTGTGTGAAATGGTAATTTGGATGACATCACCATGTTAACATGATTTTTTTGGTATTTGTGATTTTTCCAATACCTTTCTGTTCAGAGGAGAAAATGTTCAAAGAACAGTTTCATGTAAAAAGCAAGAGTAACAGAATCTGTACATTTCAAACAATTTTTTTCCAGATAATTAATTTAAACATGGCCCATGCGTATCAATGTTGTAATTTACTGTCCTCTCTTGAGCCAGCAAATCACTTGGTTGAAATGGTTTTGTAGTCAAATACGTGGCATAGGCAGAGGAAGAGATTTTTAACACCAAATCAGCCTTGCTCTGCATGTGTGTGTGAAAACATGAATTGCTGTCCACAGGCTCCTGTGCCTTTGAAAGGTGAAAGGAAGTTAAGATGAAGGGAAGAGGCAAAGATTTCAGTGTTTCACATGTTAAAGTCCGAGCTATGTGGCAAGTGACTGGAAAAAGAGAGACAATAGTAGGGAACTTTCACAGGTGACATTACAGAAATCTATTTGTAAGAAATATTACTTCCTTCTCTACTACATAACTAGAAGACAAGCCTGAAAGAATAAAAGTCTAAAATTCATTAGAGCATATTTGATAAAACTTGAAAATATCTACTGCATTGTCTAATTCAGCTCATGCAGGATTACTCCTTTTAGTGCGGTTTCCTGTGTATGACAAAATCTAGTTTGAAAGCAATTGAACTAGAACCCCTGACAAACAATTTTAATAGTTCCATATCTCAGAATTTCTAGATATTTCTCCACTTTAAATGTGCTTATTTATTTTTAACTTCTCGTGATTTATAGTATTTTTAATCTGCTGAGTAGTTGCTATCTGTGCAGGTTCTTAGAGTCCTTTCAACTATATAGGTGTTATGACCACAGTGAATTGTAGCAAGGCTAATGTATGCATCTCTCAGCTCTTTCAGGGCACCCATTTAAAGTCAAAGACTTCACCTGATTTTAAAGAGAAATCAGTAAGTTCAGTAAGAACAGCTTCAGAGGATACTGATGCTTACCATGACCTAATTTCATAGTCTGCCTTCCACTAATTTGTGATTTTTTTCTTCCTCCCATTTCCATGGAAATCCTAATTATTTTTCAGTCTTTAAGTGAAGAAAACTGAATGCAACCCAGTTGATTTAGAGTCAGATTAGAGATACATTTCATTGTCCTCTACGACATACATTCCAAATAACTTTAGAAATCCTAATGTAGGTTCCTTGTGCTGGGTGCCCAGTATGTTCCTTCTTTTCCTCAATACTCTCAGTGATGTGTCTCACTGCTCACCACTGACCCCTGTACTGCTCTTCTTGCCCTACCAGTGACACCCAAAGTTCCTCAGCTTCTGTTCATTAAGAAGTGTTCTCTTTTCATAGTACCACAGCCATTTTTAGAGAGATTTTTAACCTCTCTTCACTTTTTTCTTTGCAAAGAACCTATCTCTGACATTGGCCTGTTGCAGCAATAATGCTTGTGAATCTGTAGATCCCTTATTATTTCAAAAAATAAATTTAAAATGGTTCAAAAATGGTGGGTATGAGAAAGTTCACATCGGCATTATTTCCTGCTCTTCTTATTTTGGGTAAGAATAAAATCCCATTGCCATAAATATACAATGAATATTACTTGCATAAAAATGCCTTAGTTCTGCTTTCCTAGAATCTAATCAGGAGTAAATATTCTATACATTTTACAGATAAAGGCTACAGCTGTGTTGTTTATTCAACTGAGAACAGCAATTTTGTGGCTGAATAATTCTAGACAGCACCTCTGTTCTCATGATGTTAGCCAGCTGAGTGAAGGAGCACTGGCTCCATACTGTCATGTCAGGCTTACTCCCAGAGTGGTGTCACCAATGTTTGTGTTTCCTTTACAGGTTGATGACCAAATGAAGTTGCTTCAGAACTGCTGGAGCGAACTCCTAATTCTAGATCACATTTACCGGCAAGTGGTACATGGGAAAGAAGGCTCCATCCTTCTGGTTACCGGGCAACAGGTGAGTGTGTGGTCTGAGAGAAAGAGGGATGTCTTGTTTTTATAATAATTTTCAAAATAGCAGGAATTTAACTAGGTCAGAAGCACTCCTGTGTTCTCAGAGATCCTCCACAACTACTGGAGGTAAAATCATTTGTGCACTCTGTTTCTAGTCTGCTGATTACAGGCAAACCTAAAAAAGCAGATATAACCATAAGCACTTTGCTTTTCAAATACTTCAGTAATTGAAAAATAGCAGATGAGAAATGTTTCTCAAGAAGTAGTATTTCCTTAGGGCTAAAATGGTCTCTGACAACAACAACACTTCCAAACCTAATGCTTTAGATTTAAGCAAGTATAGCTTTTCTTCCCTTCAGAATTGTGATTTACTGAAAAGAAGCACTAGCTGGGTCAGAAATCTAGAGAACCTCCTGCTTACTACCCCAGAAATACCTTGCTTTTAGAGACATATACACATGTGTGAGAAACTGGGCAGCTGAGACATCTAATCTCAGGAAAATTATTCTGTCCATAGGCTATAAAAGCAGGTATTGTCTCAGAAAGTGTCTCAGGGTATGCACCCTGAGGTTTCTGCACAGCTTTCCAGGGGTTAATTTTCTTCATGCGTCAGATAACATGGATCTCCCAAAATGCAAGAGCTATAATGTAGCAAATATTAGGAAAACTGTGAGAAAGCACAAAAGAAAGAGAAAGTTTTGTCTCTGTTATTCTTTCCAAAGCACAACGAACTTGACAGTAAAACAAGAACCTTATTCCTAAGATTGTTATTCTGCTTTTAACAGGAAAAAAAAAAAAAAAAAAAAAAAAAAAAATAAAAAAAAAAAGTGGCTGTAAATTATTTTTTTTACTTTAAAAAAAAAAAAAAAAAAAAAAAAAAAAAAAAAAAGATAGTATCAAAGCAAAATGTGCCTGTACATTATGTTTTTGACTTGGAGTGAAAACAAATGATGGCTCTTTGGTATTTAAGTAGCTGCAAACTGAACTGCCTCAATTTATACACACCTGGGAAAGAGTTCCTTTTTCTGTGCTACACCATTTGTGTCTGCACGTTGTGGAATCTGCTTACAGCTTTACTTATAATTTTAAAGCTGCAGCCATTTCTTACAACTAAGAACATGTGTTTATAAGAATCAGAAGGATTCTGATTCTTCTGTTTGCATTTATGATTAAGAGGTCTACAGTAGAAGGGAGAAACTATTGACTTTGGCCAAGAAAGAAATCGGGAAAATTCAAATTCTAGCTATGGAACTGATTCCTGCGCTTTGTGGAAAGTCACTAACCCACCTCAGATATCGTTGCACTCCCTAATTATATCAGCGAAAGTTAGTTTAGTTGCCTAAGTCTTGATTTATATTGGCGCTGTTGAGAAAATGACTGATTCCCTTTCCATTCCATCCTCTGCAAAAGACAGACAATTTTACTGGCAATTATTTCATTTACCACACAGGATGCTTGCTTGTTGCTGTGTTTATAAAGCTGTAAGTATATTGACAGGTTTCTGTTCCTGAGAGAACTGCTAAATTAGTGTCTCCTTTGTTATGTGATTAGCTCGTTTTTAAAGGTACTGAGTGCCTGAGTCCCACTGAAATCATCAGAGACATCTAACTACCCTTAAATTCTAGCCATTGTCCCCATTTTCCCACAGTAATAATTTTTTACCTCATTAGCCACTTTTATCTTTCCTTGAAAATAAAAAATCCAGCTATACATGATCTCAAGGCAAAGCAGAGCATTTCTTCACTGCTGGACAACAGGTAGCAGGATGCTTATTAAATGTACTGCTTACAAATCAGCAGCTGGATTTGGAGGCTGTGTATTTCCAGGCAGTATCCAACTAGGTTAAAAACTGGCTCCATTGAAATGACTGCGTCCATTTTTCCCATGTTTGTAAAACAGTTTTAATACATCCTTCTTTAAATCCAATTTTCTCTTTCCTATGCCAAAGTTTGTCATTTTGAAGTTGGCGCAAGCATCCCCAGAGTCTCCCATCACCTTCTGTACTTTCCTCTTTGCACTTAGGCTGAGAGAAGGAGCCATATTCCTAGAACTCTGTTACTCTACAGTCAGTTCTTTTTCCCATTTCACAATTGCTAACAGCTGCAGAGCATACTCCCATGGATGTGCCACAGATTCTCTTTGAGGAATAGGGAGACACTAGACCTGAAGTAATCACACATTCTCTGGCTGCTGTTTCTGAAATCTACCCTTAATGCCCCTGTTTTGTCCCAGTTTCATTCAGCTGTGGCCACTGGATCCTCAGTGAAAAGCCAGATTGCTTCCAGGAGCAGGAACAGCAGCACTGCTGGTTCCTGCTCCCGCTGGGCTCTGCATGGCACACGTCCCACAGAAAGGCTGCTGGTGGTCGAGGTATTGCAGCAGTGCCAGTGCTCTGCCAGAACATGACTTGTACGCAATTTCTCCATCAAAAGCATTTACTTTAAAACAGCATCTATTTAAATATTTTAATGGGTAAAAATCATTCCTTGAAGAACCTGTTTTATTTAGATGGACAAGGCTGGGTGAGCTAAGCGGAAGTTTTAAAATATCTAGAATTGCCAAAGCCACAAATCTTAAAATCACAGAATAATTCAGGCTGGAAGGGATTTTAAGGAGTCCCCAGTCAGGGCTTTGTCCAATTGGGCTTTGAAAACATCCAAGGACAGAAACTGCAAAATATTCATGTGCAGTCAGCACCACTGCCTGACTATCTCCATGGGGAGAAAGTTTTTCCTTAGTTCTCCTATGAACTCTTATTTTTTTCCAGCTTACATCCAGTGCTCATCACTCTCCTCCTCCTTGAGCCCTGATGCAACTCACAGAGCCCAGGAGATCTTGTTAGGAAAGACTGAGGCAAAGGTGGCACTGAGAACCTCAGCCTGGTCTGTGCTTACTGCCACTAAATCACCATCTGAATCCAGCAGCCGTCCCACATTTTCCTGGTTTGTCCCAGATGAGCGATTTGACATCCTTTGCAAGTTTCAACTACAGCTGAATGTTTTTTTAACATTATCTCTACATGCTAATGGACATGGATGGTACTTCTTCATTACTTGGCCTGAGCTGTTCCTGGCTCCAGCTGCTGTACACTGCCTTTTCACATCCTAGCTCAGCTGGCAGTTACTTTTTAGACAAGTTGATCCAATACAATTGTCTCTTTTCCTAAGTGCCAAGATGGAGCATCTTGGAAGCATTGACTCAAACTGTTGCATTCTAAGACACATCATCTGTTCAGATGTATTTATGAAAGGATAGTTATGACTGTGTCTGTATCCTCTGTAAAAACTGTAAAATAATTCTGGGAAGCCACACTTCTAAACCTTTGCATTGTGAGTCTTTGCTAGTGCACCAAGTGCTAAATACTTTCCAGTTGCTGTCCTGATCCTTTCAGTTCCCGCAGAAGAGACAGGGAAAAACCATGCCACCATTTCAGAAAAATTAGTTGATTAAGGTGTGGAAAGCACTTTGACACTTCTGATGAAAAGTGCTGCAGATGTTTTTATTTCTGCTACCAACAAAGCACTATGAGCGAAATTACAGTCAATCATCTGGCTTTCAAAGATAATAACTTTAAATTGAGGACCTGAGCTAGAATGCCAACTTTATTACCTGAGAGATCAAGATTATTGTCACAAGTTAGCAAATTTAAGACCTGAGAAGCCTCACTCCTTGCTTTCCTTAATATATCCCTCCATAAAAGCTACTATAAACACAGTCCTTTTTACAATCACAATCAGCTGTAAGGGGAAGCTGCAAGGGGGAACTTACCACCACTTAATTACAACATACCTGCTCTCTCCACTTAAGACTGCACAGCCTCTGTTCCTCAGACACAAAAGTCAAACTTCTTCTGGGTCCCCAGGGCCGTACCACTGTCAGTTCTATTCTAGGTATCTAAAATGGGTTAAGTAGTTAGAAGAACACTTGATAATTTTCAAACACACTGGCTCAAAACCCATTACTTTAGGGCACTCCTATCACATTTCCATACATCTGCATTTCTCTCAAGCCACTGGCTTATGAGTTTTACCCAGTGTCAATCCACTGTTCCCACTTTGATGGGGAAAAAGTGCAGTCAGCAACAAAGTAGTAAGCTTTGGCCCTTGCACACAAAAAAGACTATTTTATTTTATTTTATTTTGTTATTTATTTGGGGTTTCATAAATTAAGCTCTTTTGTGTAAATGTGTTTCAAGAAAGCACTTTTTTCAAATCATTACAATTCCTCAGCAGTTCCTCAGAAACAAGTTCCTCCCTGTGCTGCACACTTCATTTTCTGCACTAAGTACTGCCCCTCAGCAGTAGCAATTACCATTTCAAAAGGAAATAAAGTAGCACAAATGCATTTTACAACTCTCAAAATTTCATAATAGAAAACAGCTAAGGAGTGATTTGCAATGTGGTGGTTAATTGTAAATCATTGCCAATATGCTCTCCACATGCTGAGTTTTGCAGGCTTGCCATGTGGCATGTAATTTTAACAGACCATTTCTAATTATAGAATTTTAATTCCTTCAACTTGAGCACTTTCCTCTTGTATCTTCTCCACCAGCAATACACTGCCAGCTTCCAAGACCCAGCACACACAGGGTAGATACTAAAGTGCTGCACAGAATATCATTGTTTGTGCATTTTCCGGCAACAATCAACGCATAACGTGTGAATTGTAGCCTCATCTGCCCAGACAAAATCTGCTCCTTTGGTTCATACCTACACTCTACTCGTTGCCAAATATTCCCTCTGCTGAGTTTGGCCAAAGCCTTTCAAATTATAAAGGCCATCCAAAAATGTTTCCAAATCTCAGATTTTTTTTGAGATTGCTGAAACTATTGATTTACTTGAAGTCATCACACAAATGCATACTTCCACCCGGATTTGTATTCTAAAGTGTAGCACCAGAGAAAGAGCGTGAGATCTTGATGGTGTTTTCAAGAAAGATCACCCTTGCAGAAGGATCACTGAAGTACAAAAAGTATGAGTGTTAAAGGAGTGACTGCAAAGGACATAAACCAGTCATCGGTATAGAAAACTCACTGATATCTAGAGGAAACCTATTACTTCTTATGTTTTTGGAAATTAGGAAGCATCTTTTTCCCATGAGATTTGTGGTTGTAGTCAGTGCGGCTTCATAGTTGTAGCAGGCACAAAAGAAGTATTGGCATTTGAGGGCCAAATCTAGAAGTCCTTTCATGAGCAAATAAACCCAGGATTTGATTCAAGGTGGATACAGATGAGGTCAAGCAATCATTATTTTGCTATTCAGTACAGTATTTGCTCTCTTGCACAGTTCCTTACTCTAGTGGTTTCTGCCTAAAGGAAAGTAAGGTTGGGCTAGTTGTTAAAAGTACCTCATGTTTTATGGAAATATGAAGATACTATGCTCTCTGTTTCTTGGGGATGAACTAGATGTGCTCGGTTAAACTGAGTAAAACACATCAAAACTCAGTTATAACCATGAAGTGCACTGAATTCAGGTTTGTCCAAATATTTGTCACACATTTGGAGCCTTTCAAGTAGCTATAGACATACCTGTGAACAACCTGATCCCAATTTACATGTGCTTTGCTGTGTTGCTACAAAACCATCATAGCACTATGCTCTTAAGTCTAAAATTCCAGTTCCAGTAAAAATTCACGGAGAGGGTATCCAATATGAGTCCCTGTACACCAGAACTCTTCCATTTCCCACATGGTAACTCTGCTGTGTTCATGGGAAACATATTTATTTTGTATTTTGTACACATGGCTCCCATCAAGAAAACAAAAGTTATTTGCCTGGAGTCTGGCAGCATTTCTTCAAGCCTGTTAGTCTTCCAGAAAAGTCCTATGCTAACCAATTTGTCAACATAAACTCATGTAAAATCCCACATCTGATTTTAAGCTTGCTCAGCATGAGACACAAGTTGTTCAGAGACTCCATTTGAAGAAAGCACCACATCAGTCTGTCCCAACTGCCTGTTGGAGTAGTGACAGCGATGGGATCCAAAGTGAGCACATCCAGTCTTGACTACGCTGCAGTCCTTGGTGGGAAAGGATTTAAAATAGTAGAGCATAAAATTGTGTAAGATAAGAGGGTAATAATGGGAAAAGAACTTAAATGGTTCAAAGCTCCTGAAGAAGCAGTTTGAGTTAGAACAGTCTTGTGAGATGACCAAATTCACAAAAATTTTCCAGTGATGCTCTGTCTTCTGATGAATTGCACTGAACATCAAACTCAGCAGTGATTTCATATCATCTCCTCTATATAAAAAAAATCACAAAACTACATTCTAACACTTTGGTAAAGAAATGGATTCTATTGTACTCTGCAGTACTTTGGAGTGTTACTATTTGCATATTATAGTTAATTATCAAGCACCGTAACATCATCCTGGGGGAAAGGGCCACTGGCAACTTAATTCATTATCTTCTATTGTGTCGCACGTTAAAATGACAAGCATCTTATGCTGCATAAGTCAACACGATTTTAATTAATATATCCAAACCTGATAACCAGCAGGTACAAGCATATCTGTGGGTTTCCTCCATGCTGAAACCTCCTCAATTTTTGTATATAGGCGCCTCTTCAAAGAGTTTTCCATGTTTATTTGCTTAGAAACATAACAGAAATACTATTTTTGATGCAAGAATTATATGAAAAGCTCAAAAGTAGTTTAATAACCACTGCAGTTTCCACTGAACTATATATTTCAGGAAACAGTGGCAAGGTTGCAATAGTAAATGAACTTGTTTGCTATGTACTGAATGCACGCTTCTGAGATGAGACTCATCCACCCACAGAGCATCCCTCGAGCAGGGTCAGGACATGACGACCTAGGGCAGTCATTGTGGGCCACCCCCAGGCTTTCAGGGCTTTTGTAGCCGAGGAGGGAGCAGTGGGGGAGCAGCCCCCAGCAGCAGCAGCAGCAGCCAGAGGTGCTGGCCAGGGTGCACCCCTAGAGCAGCAGGAGCAGGACAGTCCCTTCACTGCACCTGGGCACCCTCTGCCTTCGTACCCCAAACACACAGCAGACTAATCTACTAAATTAAATATGAAACCAATCTTTTATTAACTTGAACTGCCCTGGTCTGATTATACATTATATAAAGCCACAGCAGGGCCTTTATTCCTTACTTGTACAATTCCTGTCTGGCTGAAAGGAGTGGCATTCAGGGATAGTCAGTACCTGGCAACTGCCATCAACAAGTAAAATCACTCTAATCATGTTCTGGAGACTATTTCAAGCTTGCTGAAGCATTGAAAGGGATGGTACAGTTCCACACTATATTTTCACATGATACCACAGTCATATTCTAGAAATCAAACACTGCTTAAGCTTAAAAGAAAAATGGAACTTAATTCCACAATTGTTAGATTGCTTTGTGAGCACAGAGAAGAGTTGATACCAGAACCCACCACCTGATTTCACCAGAAAAATTACTATCTGAGCCCAGTAAAACCAGGGATTTGTCTTCAAAAATCATTCATTACCATGATACACCATTTGCAAAACAAAAAACCACAGGTGCTCCCTGTATTTCTGGCCATGAGCCACAGCATTTATTTAGCCCAGGGTACAGGAGGAATTCACACGTCTCTTTGTGCAGCCATAACTTCAGCCCATCATTTTACTTCCAAATTAGGTTATGTGGAAGCTTTGCCAAAACTGCTGTTTTCAAAAATGCCAGACAACAGCCTCAACATCAAAATCAATGTGAAATGTAGTGGTATTAATTGGGAAGCAAGAATAATTTTAGCCGTGGATTTGATTTTACCAAATGAAATCAATATACAATATGAAGTAAAATGTACAATATAAAGTAAATGCTAAGACTTCAGTATGCAATTAAGCATTTTGCACAAATGTAAGCTGGTTTAATCTTTTAAAAGTGTTTTTAATAATGAATTGGAAGGTAAAATAATTAATACACCTTTTAGTAACAATTTCTGCATACAGGACCAAGCAAGCAGAACAGTGTAGTCTTTAATGTGACCACTTTTTCACAATAGACATTAACTGAGGCTTTTTCATGCACAGTTGCCTTTGTATAAACTGATTGACACCTTTGGGGGTCGTCTTTCCACTGACTCATAATTTTGCTCACTCTTGAAAAAAGCCTTCTGCACACCTACTATTCTCTAGTTAAAGCTGAAAATTCAACTCATCATATTTACACAATTAAAAAAAAAATCCATTCTGCGTTGTTTTTAATTGCAAATCCTACTCAAGGGACCAATTCTCCTGCTTAGGAGGCAGCCCTGTGCCTTCTACTAGAGAACCAACTGCAGTCAATTATGGTAATGAAATGTCAATAAATATAAAAATTTAATACAGCCTGTTCCTGGTGAGTGGCAGATGAGGACTTGCCTCCCAGACAAATTTGCTGGTGCTGCAAATATTAAATGCACCTGAAAGAGGAGCAGGTTGCCTGAGAGCTCTCCAGTAGAGGGATGCTGGGAGATCCAAGCATCTACTGGGTTTTTCCATTATGGCATAATCGCTGCTCTAAGGCCACTGATATTCTTGACATTCAGATATCTTAACTTCTTATTATGAAGTGGGTAGCATATTTTCCCCATAAATTGGAAGCTCAGTAAGGGATTTTGAGCTTTTTCCCCCCGCTCTTAACAATTACAAAAGGGAAATTAACTTTGAAATTTCATATTTCTATGTGACCAGTTTCTCAATACAAAGTAGTCAAATCATGTCACTACATTAAAGTGATCTTTGAGTAAAAATTATTTGAGGTATGTTACTTTATTTTTTCTTATTATTTATGTAAGTATAGATACATAAAGAAAAATGTATCAATGCATCTATAGAAACAGTGATAAATAAGAGATGAACTAGAAAGCGGTTTTTGAAGATGGATTGGCTGGGGTTTCCAAAGATCACATCCTAATTTTGTCACAGATTTCTTTGGCCCTAAGTAAGCAATTTAATGTCACTACTTCAAGTTTCCCCAGGTGTAAAAGACAGCAATAAAATCTACCTCACAGGATACTTAGGCATAATCCATTGACTTAATTGAAATATGAGCACAACTCTAACTGCTCCAACACTGCAAAGTGTTGTTATTCTTAACCTCCATACAAAAAGTGTAACTTCATTTTTCTTGTGCAGTTGCCTCCAGTCAGTTTCTTGGGAGCAATATGAGTACATATAAATGAAATTTCTTATTAAAAGTCAGTAACCTATTGATTATATTAAGGTCATTACTCGGAAAAGTTAATTTTAGTTTCTTTTAGTCATCTTTCTATCTCTCCTTGCTGAAATTTTGTCAGGATAAAAGTATTTCACGGGGTGGGGTTTCCCGTTTTACTGCTGTTTATATTTGAGCAAAATCAATTCAATAGTTTTGAAAATCAAAATACAGGTTCCTTAACATTAAAAAAAAAAAGGGGGGGGGGGGGGGATCAGAGCCTGGAAAAACAAAATTTTGCCGTATTGATCTGTTTCCTTTGGTGATACCTGTCCATTCTTTGTTAACTACTTCATTATGGGAAACCTCACAAATGGCCTAGGAGCACTGATACCGTTAAACAAATCGCTAACCAAAAGTAAGCACTTACCATTGTGTTTAGTACTAATTTACAGCCAGACTTCACTTAGATGAAGTATGATTAGCAAATTCCCTCTTGTTCTGGAGGTTCCTAAAAAAGAAAGGTGTTGGGAATATTAGAGCACCCAGGCAGGAAAAGGCAATTTGAAAATGTGTCACTGACCCTTTCAGGTCTCAGCCAGTTGGCCAGGAGTGGTCCACCAGGAGAGCAAGCAGCACACCAGGCCATTTCCATGGGACAGTGGCACTTGAAGGACATGTGTAGCACCCTGGGCTGAGCATTTCAGCTGAAGCTGTTGCTCAGCTCACCCCAGTTCTGATACACCAGTTCCACCCTGCTTCATGACAATCCCCTGCCCTGTCTCGGAGCCAGCTCACCCCAGCCCCTCCCATCACAGCATTCCCACAGGCTGTGGTACCCTTCCCCACTGGTCACCATCCTGTGACAGAGGGGCCACACCTTCAGAGTGGCAGGGGCTGGTACAGCCACCTGCATGGAAACAGCCCCTGAATGGGACTGGCATCAGCCAGAAAAGTTTCAGCATGCCAGGCATGGGGAGGTTGCCCAAGGTTCAAGGATCACCCAATGAGTCAGCAATGACAGGCTTTAAGTATCCCGTGCTTGTGAATATTCCCTTTTTAATGAGTGTATTAATTCCAGCTTTCTGTTGGATCTCTGTATACAAGTGTCACTCAGAAAGCTTCTAGGCAGGTCAGGCTGCCCTGAGAACAAACAGCAGCGTGACAAGGGCAGCAGACCCCAGAGCAGCTCCGCTTGTTTCTCTGCCCCAGGGAAGGAGCTCTGTGCACTGCAGTCGCTGCTGGGGACAATGAGGGCAGCTGGGCTGTGACACACCTGCCACCCCTCCTTCCCTAGCAGGGCAGCACTTGCCACAACAACCGAGCTCGAACCAACTCCAACAAACACAGGGATCTGGTGTGGCTGAGGAGAACAGAAACCACCCACACAATACCTCTGTTTCCTGTGGGAATACACCGACATTTCTGGGCTTGAATAGATGTTTCTGGCCAAGTTCTGGACACAGGACTGTTTCCCGTGAATATTGTTGTGTCCCCCTGGAGCAATACAGCCAGGGTAGACATGAAGCTTGCTTCACCAGTCGCTCTTCACAGGATCATAGAATTACAATGAGAACAGGAGACAGCAAGTGAATAAAACAAACTGAGATTGGCACAGCTACCAGTGTCATATGCAGTTCTCATAATTAAAGCTTCTAAAAACAGCTAACACAGACAAACCAGCACTCACAGTGATGTGACTACCATGAAGAGATACGGTTTAATGTTATTTTCAATATATATTGTGTTCAAATTGGTTTGTATATAAAATCATCTTGATAACATCTTTAAATTGAGAATGATTTCTATATCCAGGAGTATCCCTGTTGTATATTATTGCCTGAAATATCCTAAAGCTTGGACATGACAACCAGATAGGAATACAATTCTCTCTTACAGGTGGATTATTCCGTAATAGCATCCCAAGCTGGAGCCACCCTCAACAATCTTATGAGCCATGCACAAGAACTGGTAGCAAAGCTTCGTTCCCTGCAGTTTGATCTACGAGAATTTGTCTGTCTCAAATTCCTGGTGCTGTTTAGTTTAGGTAGGTACACTCTAAACTTCATACTTAATGGTCTTATTGTTATTTTCTAAAAACATTGAAAATACTTTGTTTTTCTTAAATTTTTCATGAAACAGGTGATTTTGAAGTATATTTCATGAGGTTCACAGTAATCTGAGGATAATTTATTAATTATCAGTTGCAGGGAAATTATGTATAAGGATGAAAAGTATGTTTCTATGGAAATTACTCCCTAAACCTATGGAATTTAACAGAGTTTTATAAATCCCAAGTATTTCGGTATGTGATTACTGAATTTTTCAGAACAACGATAAAATTCTATTCGATATCCTAGAGAACAGTGGAAAATACAGATTGCCATGTTCTTCTATGATATTGAATACAATTATGTAAAGCAGATGGAGTGGGGATATGGTTGAAATTTCCCTCTTATTCAAAGGCATCTGTGGTAAGTATAAACAATCTTCTTTGCATATGATGGCTGTCACACTGTAACCCATAAATCAGGAATGTATCTCATAGTTTTTAAAAAGTGAAAGGAACTCCTAAAGTGCAAATTAATGATAATAGCTTTATGACAGATCTGGCTAGGAAATAACCTTTAAAGGGAAGATTGTTTTGTACTAATGGAGAGGACAGAATGGGAAAGATACCTATGCAAGACAAATTAGTTAAACCAGTGCCCTCCAATAAATCAGTCAAGAAAAATCACTGCTGCCAAGAATAAAAAAGATCTTAGGGAGATGGATTCCTACTGACTTCATGGGAAGAGATTTTTCTGCCTGTCCTCTGTTTCAGGTTTGCACTTTGTTGTAAAGCTGGTCTAAATGAACTTTGCCCTAGTGATTTTTTTTTTTTTTTCTGGCAGACAGTTGAAAGGAAAAAGTGAAAAACATAAATAAGGTCAGACTCAGCCATACCTCCATAGCAAAACCTCCTGTTTTACTGAAAAGGTGTTTTTGTCTAGAAAGAGAGTGAACAGTTGAGCCAAGGACAACAATGAAAGAGATGTCAGCAGTGGTGGCATTTAGTAATGCTTTCCTTTAATTTTCAGTTTAAAAAAAAATCTGTAAAGGAATAAAATTCTAAAAGTAAATTATTGTAATGTAATTGCAAGTAGACTAAAAAGAACAGTTTTAGTCACACTGTAGACCTCAATTACAGTCTTAACTATGTCCCTCCTAGGTGTTACAGAGTTTGAACCTGCTGGAGAAAATTTCAGATAAAGCTCCCTTTAATTGCAGGGAGCATTAAAGACCAATACCCCAGAGGTACAGGACACAGAACTTGCAGAAGATAGGAAAGAATTATTTTACAAAGAAGAATAGAGTTAGGATAATGCTAACGGAACTGTTCGTTCTGAGGTATGTCCATTTTGAATCCTAGGAAGAGATGATGGATTTCCTTGGTAACTATTAACATTTTGTATTCAGGGCTTCATTGCTTGAATATCTTAGATTCAGAGAAATAAAAGCAAACCATCTGTTGCAGAAATTATGTTTTATGAATTAATCTGATGGATAACAAGAATTCATATTTCCTAATTCCTAATAAGTTGGTTTTTCAGTCATTATACACTGGCACAAATAGAGCCTGTAGCTTTCTTCTGATAAAATATTTAGAGAATTCATGTCAGTTCAGAAATACTTTTAATTAGCTGAATAAGTGAAGCGCATTTGGAAAATTCTCACATTCAGGTGGTTTTGTATTTAATGATTTTCATCAGCTGTTCTGGTACTTTGCACTGATTTAGGAATCATTCTCACACCTTTAGCACTTTTAATTCTGTCAGGTACTGGCTCAACTTCAGAAGCAGTTGGGCGAGAACAACCTGCAAACTTGTACCAAGCCAGATTATCCAGTTTTTCTCTCATTTATATAGTATATATTTCATTTATATAGTATATATTTCTCTCCTTTCTATAGTAATAGAACGAGCTCATTTTGCTGCTTATAGGAACCTTGTAGTCACATCACTTGCATATAAAAGTGATGTAGCTAAGCCAGGTTCGACACCTTTGAAATAGATTAGTTCATTAACTAGCATACTGCAGAATTCCATTTGCTAATAGTGAGAGCTAGATGTTGTTCTGCAAAGAGTAAAATGTAAAGATGGTAGCACTTGACCCACAGGACAGAGGCAAATATTTAATGAGAATGATGACAAAATTGAAATGAAAAACACAGATACCCTTTCCAGACAAGGACTTAAGTTTGTGCCCAAAAGAATGAATGAATTATGTAGGTGAAATTAATAAGACACCTCACAGCCTAAGAGCAAGTCAGGTTTAGAAGACATTGAAGTGTCTAACAATGCTGGTAGGGGTTCAGCAGGGCTGTCAGAACTAGGTAAGCATCAAACCCTACATAAATAACTGGGAGCAATTGCTGTACCTAAGTATCTAGGTGCATTTGGCACATATCTACATCTCTTAGGCATCGCAACAGAAAACTGGTCTTAATGCCAGTAATATCTCACTTAATTTAAAAAAAAAATTTCAAAAACCTCCACTGTTTCTTGTTGACAACCTGGTCCTGTAATGTTTAATGGAATAAAAAGTGCTTCAAGACATACCCTTTTTATATTTCTGAGGATGTTCATATGAGCGTTAACCAAACCAATAAAACCTTTTACTTTAGTAGTTCTTTAGTCCAGTGCTTGATTGAAAAATAAATGTCTAATATAAAGCCTCTCAAAGGCAATATGAAGTCAATAATCCACAGAATTAATTTATTGAGAAGAAGCTATTTGTTTTTTTAAAACAGTAAAGATATGAGAGTGCCTTGTAAAGCTGTCTGTTATTCATGGCTGTTCCACACTGTCTGTCTCTCCACAAGACAGCAATCTCCTTTAGACAAAGAGCTTGGTCTCTGCCTTTTTTTCTGAACATTTCAGAAGTGATTATCTTAGTAAACTAACAGCAAAACCATGTTCAAAACCCAAAGCACTTAGAATAATTTTTGAAATAGAATTAAATCATATCACTTTTGCTTGCTAGATTTCAAATGAAAGAGGTACTTGTTTGCTATCTACTCACGAGGAGTTCCAAAGGGTTTATACAGGAAGATCCTTTCAATTTTTGGCAGCATGAAAGAAGATGCTTCAGAAGCTTAGCCAGATGTATATGAACTGTAGGTGTTGTGGCTGGCAGTGCACAACTCCTTTTGCAGTCCAGCTGCACATCCCCACCTCAGTGAGTGGTACCCCAGG
This sequence comes from Dasyornis broadbenti, assembly GCA_013397935.1. Classification (NCBI taxonomy): domain Eukaryota; kingdom Metazoa; phylum Chordata; class Aves; order Passeriformes; family Dasyornithidae; genus Dasyornis; species Dasyornis broadbenti. The sequence continues at coordinate 54,941 of VZRN01002122.1, forward strand.
CACAGGAGCTCAGCTCCATTCTCCAGGGGCCCACCTGGGACCCTCTGACCAACACTGCCAACTATATCACGGTTGAGTTGACTCAGCAATTATTCAATAAGCCAAAATAGTTTGGTAAACAGTCTCTGAAGTGTGGCATCTCTTTAGCTCAGGGCTATACAATATTTATATATGTAGCGCTACATAATTTTTAAATGCCGTCCCTCAGCTGTAAAAAGCAAATGTCTTGCAGGTAGGTGGTTCTTACCTCTCTGTACATAAAAGTCTTTCATTGCAGTTATCCTTGCCAACCTTTCTTTGACTGATGTTTACATTATGTTTGTAACCCTCAAAACATGTCTGTTTTCTGGGGCATCATTTCTGTGATTTCTCATATAGAGATATTCTCCCTTTAATTCCACCTAAGGGAGTGAAGATAATCAATATGTCAAACCACAGTTTAACTCAGGTATGTCAGCCAATTTTTTTTCCTATACAAAAATAGGTGGCTAAAAGAAGAAAACGTAGCTCAAGAGATATGCAAGTATGGATTTCTCAACTTCTTAGTTGCATTTGACAGGTATCCTCCAGTGAAAAAGAACCAGCGCGGATAAGATAATGCAGCAACTGTAATCACAAAGTTGATGGAAAGTTAGTGGCCAGGCACAAATTGTAAAAATGGGAAAGAATAAAGAAATTTTTGACTGACTTGAGCATTAAACCTACTTTTAATGCTACTTGATGAACTCATGTCCAACACAGGGGAAGAGAACATCTTAGAAAGATGCTGATCACACGGTTCTGTAACTGTTTATCAGATTTACCACCAAATACAATAAACATCTCCAGCTTTCTGAAGTTGGCTAAGTTGAGGATAATGTGAATTCTTTATCCTAATCCTGGAGTAAAAATACACCTAATTTTTCTATAGCATATAACCAGTACAGCCCACATTATCAAAAAGTAGGCCAAAAATGAAATACAAATTATTTGTCTTTAAAAACTGCTGGCTTGAATCAAGAAACATCACAGATAGAAAAAGCTAATGTGTCATTTTGTCAAGCTCTTTGAATTTTCATTACCACATTTGACATTAGTTTGGAAACCCCTTTCTCTCTTTGCCATAAACCAGAATTAGAAATAAAACAAATAAACAAAACCAGACAACTCACCCCACATGTGCTGTTGAACTGTCTAATTCTGGGCCTGATATAGATTCAGATGCTGCACTGGCAGATGCAATTTTGACTTCATTAAAGCCAAGAGAATTTCACATTTTTTAAATTGGAGCCAAAATTTGCTTCCTATCACAAAACAAAGTTCAAATGAAATTTTCAGCAATTAAATTTGACAAATTACTAAATTTAAATAATGCTTGAAGAGCCAAAGGAGTGCTTTAAATGGGATATTTTCTCTCATCTTCATTTTACCATCCAGTAGCTTTACAGACTGGTCATTTAACCTGAAATCAGCCTTTGTTTTTCCTTTACGAAAACTTCCCATTTGTCCTGCTAGTTTTTATTATGTGAGCTCAGCAAGGATGATTTGTCAAAGCTCCCATCAGAGCAGTTTGTAAAGTGAAATGCCAATAGGAAGAAAGTTAGACATCATTTGACCCATGTCCAGGCACTTGTCCGGCTGCAGAGCTAAATGCTAGACCAGGCAGCAGCTGACCGGGACTGCTCCCTTATCACTGTCAGGACACAGATAAATGTACTTCATTTGAGAAAAGAAGGCTTTATCAATGGACAAATAATTGCAGAGCCACTATTGATCTCACATCCCACTTAACATGAGACAAGAGGGTCCAGTAAAAATAGTAAACATTTAATCGTGGTGGACATCAAACAATGGGCTCTTGCTTAAGCAACAGAAAAAAAAAACCTAGCAAAAAAGAACCCAGTTTTTAAACAAACCACAGTCTTACTGAAGGGTTCAGCAGAAATCCATCTAGATCTGCAATACGCCATTCTCATTTCTGTTAAAATGAGAGGAATATTAGCGAGAGGAATATTAGAAAATTAATCTTTCCTTGCTTTTAGTCTCTGTACAAAGTGTCAGAGCTGAAATGGGAGGAGGTATTTGAAGTCCTAGGCCCCACCATTTGCACATTTGGACAAGAAATGTGCCTGTTAAGATCCTAATGCAGGTGAAACAGGCTGAAATGAGGCACATTCAAGGCAGACTCTACCCCAGCATTCACAAGACTGGAAGGACTTTCCTTCAAACATGCATTCAGGGAGCAGCAGCACCAAGCCTGCCTGTGCCTCCGTTTCACCTGCTGCCAGTAACTCACATCAATGCAGTTACGCAACAATCTGCAGCCGAAAAAAATACCTATTGCACTTTTTAATGTACTTTATGTAACATCATTGTTCTATTTGATTTACAGACCAGCAGAATCTCTGCCTCAGGGAGCTTGCAATATAAATACACAGAAAAGATAAAAAAAATGCAGCAACGAACTATGATGAAATGTGAGGCTGTAAATACTTTCACTTCCATAACTTTTGCTGAGGGTTTAATTAGGGATATCATGTATGCAGATAGGAAAATAAGAGTTTAAGCATCAACTGGAGGTAATAAATCAGGGAATGTTCACTGAAGTTTTGAAGTATTTATGATACTTAAGAGCACACAAACAAATATAATAGGAGAATGAAATGAAGGAATTAGTGAGGCAGGAGGTTTTATCACACCAAAAGGAAAACAGGAAAGAAGACCAGAGAATTAGACAAAACCCAAGTAATGTAGGATTATAGATAACTAAGTGTACTACAGATACAAAGATAGTAAATTTTGCATGTAGATTTTTTTTGCAGATAAAGATTAGGCAGGTGCTGTGAAATTGAAGTGAAAAGTATTACATGACAGTCCTCCTTGGCAAGCCAGTGCAGGCCACCAATGGAGAACTTATCCAGGCATGGACTTGTCATTACAAGTGTGTCCAGTTCTCACTCACAGGGTCAAACAGTACTTAGGGTTTAATGCCCTTCAAAGTGGTCACTCTAGATGTTTTTACTTTTGGTAGTTTGTAAATATACAACTATTTTTATACATCTTTTAATATATGCGTTATTTATAATACAAATGTAGAGTTGGGCTGTTATTTTTCCATTGGCCGTTTTCTTAGATTCACTCATTCTGTTCCCCAAGGTAAACACCAGTAAAGCAGAAGTTGAGGGATTCTTTACAGCATTCTTGCAGGGCTTTCAGGCTTCCCCACATTACATCTAAATTTAGAAAAATACTTACTGCATACTCGTCAGATTCTGGCTGTCAGAACCCAAATGTCCAACCAGAGTATGCACTGGAGGCTAACACTGGCAAAGAAACACTTCCTAAACTTTATATAATCATTTAGAATTCAGGAAGGATCGATTAGTATTCAAGAGATGTGACTGCTCAATATTTATACCAGAGAGACTTGGCAGAAGCAAATAAAGGTACATAAAGCTGATGCTTGTCTTAATTAAGTGCAGTATAATAGGTGTTGGGGATATTTTTCTCAGTGAAGAGAACAGTTTAGCAATGACCAGATATAACTCACTCTGAAGTTCAGAGTTTAAAACTGATCAATATGTATTTATAACAAGAGAGGAACTAAATAAAATTTATTATTAGCTGACAGCTGACTAATAGATAAAATCAAGATTTATTTAAGTACCTTTTTTCCACATACCAATTTCTGACAAAAAAAAATTGCTTCCTTGGATTCTTGATTGGCTTTTTGCAGTATGTCAAATAGACTTTTTGAAATGAGCATCTCATCTGCAGATGTGAGTGAACCCAAAAGCGGACAACAAGGTATCTAGTTAGGATGACGCTTTCACTGTGACAAACTTATCAATGGGAACATTTCCTAATTTTCTGACGAGGAATCCTTAATGGCAGGCGATGTTTTAAAATGCTCCTTTGAAGTATAAACTCTCCATATGTGATGATGTACAGGTGTGGACTGGCAGACAGCACAAGGATGACAGGCACAGTCCCAGCACACCCACAGGGCAGTCCCTCACCGCTGCGTGTTGCACACTGCCCTGGAGACTAGGGATCCATTTCTTACCAGAGATGATGATGAGCAGAGCAGTTAAATAGCCTGTCTGCTCCTGGAACATTCAACTCTTCTCTGGATCTCAAGCAAAGCAAGCAGGCTACTCCGCTCTGCCACTAGAAGAGCTATTCCACTTTCTCACTTTAACCCTCTGGGAAAGTAAAGCAAATGAATATGGACAAAACCTCATTTCAGAATAATCTCATGAGGGACGTTCTCCTTTCACGGATGCAGCATTGCTCAACAGAGAAATCAACCCTTTTGTCTCTAATTCTGCTTCTGACTCCATTACTTTGAAGTCTCTTAAATGATATCTCAACTATGCAATCTGGTAAACAAAAACAATAGTTATCTATCTTTGTAAATAGTGGTAAACTCAGAGTATTAAAGATACTATGTAGAGCAGAGGCAGATTGGAACAACACCGTTTGAAATCTCTACAGATTTCATAACAAACACCATTTTAAAAGGAATCTGATTTTAAATATCTTGATTAAACTTTGAGAAAATGTGATCCTTTCCTTTGTAAATTACTCAATATGAAAGTAGTTCCATGATATATTTTCACAGTCTAAAATTCTGCAAAAAAAATTGACAGTTCATCTTTTGAGGGACTATTTTAGAAGTTTATTTAGCAGATGCAGGACAAAGTGAATTTTCTTTTCCCCTCGCTTTTATTTCTTTATGGAGAAACAAAAATAAAGGCATATTCCTTTCACTTACCTGTCAAAACCCAAACAATTAAAAATCAGTCATTAAACTTCTTATAGATGCCAAATGATATGGAGTGATGACTGATAAACAATGTTCTGCTCCTGAGAACACTTTTTCAGTGAGCTGCCAGACTTTAGTCCATCCTCCTCTGCAGGTTGCACACAAGTGCAGGCAGGATGAAAGAAAGTAGGACAGTGTCTATTTTACAGGTATCCCTCTTAATGAAATCTACAACCAATTGTTTTTGTAATAAAAAGCACGTAATATAAAAGGAATAAAATACAAATGCTGGGGTTACAAGGAACAATTCAGAATTAAACCAATATTTTTTAATAAATAAAATTTTAATCATTCATCTCAGCCCTACATGTAGGAGTAGTGAATGATAAAATTCTTTCAGGAATCCCAGAGAAAGTCTTCTGTTTCATGGCTGATTGAGTTTTTTGAATAAACTACACTAAATTATAGAGGAAAGTTAATAATTGCTGTTGATTTCTCCTGATTTTATTTCATTAAATGCAATGAATGTTGCAGATTCATACCTCATGTAACTGTTGAGTACAATGGCATTATTCAAGGCATGAATTTGATTCAATCTGATCATTACTTAGTTATGTTGTCTGCTCCTCTGACAGCTGCAAGCCATGGAAAAAAGATTAACCATCTTCAGCAAGTACTTCTTCTTTTCATGTCAGTTTTTTTCTAAAATGCATATTTAACAAGGTTTTGAAATAACAATAGGATTAGATGCTTGAGAGAAAATTAGGTCATATATTTGTTAGATACAAATCTTGCAAGTAATTAGAAACATGGGTATCAAGCAGTATTTGTATTCTGTACTGTTGCCTTTGTGTGGAGACAGTGGGGATTTCAGAATAACCCAATCAGTGTGCTCTGCACTTTCTCCTTTTCTAATATGTTTATAGAATACTAGTAAGGATTGCTTTTAAACATCTCCTGTAGGGGGGAAAAATTACCTGCACATAACCCACATTTATAGGTGTCTCTACTTTTGGAATACTTTTACAATTTCTCAGCATTTTTAGATGTTTAAAGTGCAAGTTTAAATATACAGGTAACAGAGGAGATACAGTATTACATAGAATCTTTTTAGCTGCTGTTGGCAGAAATCTTTAACATCACTGACTACTTTTGTTAGTGAAGTACCCAGCATATTATAGGAATAAATGGTTATATGTTAAAATACAGATAAGTGAATGAATATCCTTAATCTTGGGGCCAGTAATGCCACTCTGTAGTCTTAATTTGAACACATTCTTAAATGTTTCACTGAATGAGGTAGTATAATGACTAAATTAACTTTGCAGTAGTAACAGACAACTTATTAAATACTTTTAAAACCAGAATATATAGACTGAAAACTGCCTCATGTACTTCTAGTTAAAGAAACACATTGCAGAGGCTCTTACCTGTAAGTTTATATATGGGTAAGTGTTGGCCATTTACTGGAGATGCAATGTAGACTATGGCAAATTTCCCTCTTTCTCTTACTCCTTTGCTGCTTGGGCAAGATTGAACACTGAAAGATAAACAAAAGCTATGGCTGTCTCTGAGGGAATTAAAACAGAGAAATGAAATACTGTAAAGGAACAAGGGAATTAAAATAGGTGAAACGCTGTAAAGGAACAACGAAAAGAAATCACAGATGAAGAAAAGGATCTGCAAGAGTGATGAGAGAAGAGTGGCAGAGAAGAGGATATCTGGGCAGATCAGGAACCAGGAGTGATCAATGAAAACAAGCGACAGCAGTGGTGTGGATCAGAGGAACAGAGAGAGACTGGAGGGCTTAAGATAGGAGTCAAGAATATAGGGGGAAAAGGCCAGGAAGGAAAGAGAAACCATGGAACTGTGATCAAAGCCAAGCCAGAGGTGGAAAGGGGGGAAATAGAAGCAAACAGAAATGAAACAATGAAGGAAAATTCAGAAACAAACTTTACGGCCCAGCCTTGAACACAGCTGGAATCATGAATTGGGAGACAGAAGGAGACTGTGCTGAAACACTCTTTCCCAAGCTCGTGGCTTGGAGTGTGTCCCAAATTACTTCTGCTGGCAGGAAAGGGGAGGAGGATGAAAATTGCAATTCCTTAGGCTCTGGCAAAGTTGCTACCAAGTTTGGATGAACCTCTTGGAGCAGGAATTCCCAGTATTGCTCTGTCCTGAGCAGAGCCATTTAGCATGGGACAAATTGAAAGAGTAAACCCCAAAACAGTCCATGTGGCTTGCAAAAATTTAATTTACACATGGCCGTCATCCTAAGGGGAGTTTAAGAATCCTCTTTATAAGGTTATTCAAAGATTAATAAGGAAAATCCTACATTAATATAATTTTCAGTACTGGGAGGGTTTGATGTGTATTATAAACATCTTACATAACACCTCTGCTTGCCAAGTGAAGGAAAGTCTCAGCAAAGAGAAAGATTTCAACATCAGAATGGGGAAGAAAACTACAACAGCATCTCTCCTCCCCAACACCAAAACTGTAATAGAGATCAGGAAACTGCTTGGGACAAGATAGACAACACTATCCAGTCTTTCACCAGGGGAAAGCTTACAGCCTAAGCAGATCAAATGTTCTTCAAGCCTGGTTGAGGCAGCCTGGATGGGTGGTAGCTTGAGAAAGTCCTTTCCTCTTGTCTAGGACCATCCCATCTGGGACACATTTGTCTTTAGAGAATGGAGCCAGCAGCAAGGTTGAAAAGGGCAGGTATCAAACTCACACACCCTAAAGAAGTGCTGCGAAACAATGCTGCACAATGGAAATATCTTGCAGAGAGGAACATTGCAAAGAGGTTACTGTGGGAGCAGTGTCATCCAGACTGCACACTGAGCTCCAGCTGGCCACCTCTTACTGGCGGTTCTTCCTCCCTTTCTGTTTTGAGACAGGAAAAAAAGACCCTCACAATTAATTAAAACCATAGATGAAGCTACCAGAGATGAGCCAGGGAGTTAAGAGGGAACAAAGCAATTAAGAACTTTCCTGTTAAAAATTCACTAGGCATACTGTAAAATTCAGAGATTGTTGTGCCCCTCAAAAAGGCAGCAGAGAGAAGCAGACACTTAAAAGAGCTTTCATTACTTACGTGCCTTTGGCTCCCTTTCAGGATGCTGTGGAACTGGAAACAGCTACAGTAAATGTATTTTCACTGCATTTGCCTTTCTTGACAAAACACCTCCAATATTTTGATCTCAAGAACAATCAGCTCTTTTGCATTTCCTTTTCAACTAACTGCAGACTTTTGCAATTTAAAAATTAATGACAACTTCTCTTCCTCTTTTATTTTTTAAACAAAACCCTTCTGTGCTCTTTTCTGAAGAAGAAGAAAAAAAAAGTCTTTTCCTACAACCTGTAACTATTAGTCTAAATAGCATTCCCACCCCTCTTTCTCCCTCCTTTGCAGTAACACACAAAACGAATTCCAACACAACAACCTGGTTTGTGGAAACCATTACTCTGGAGATGAAACATTGTGTTGTGTCCTTTCCCACTATTATGGGCAGTCACTCTGTTAGAACATATTGGACGATTATAGGTTAGTCTTTTCAGAGAAAGCCATGGGTTTCAAGTTAGCAGTAACCATCTATCAATTCCTGAGATTATGCCATGATTTACTGTCACGGCATCATGCATTCTCTGATTTTCTGCCTCCTGTGAAACATTGTGCTTTCCTTTTCTATTGATGTATCAACTATAATAGTTACAAGCAGCTACAGAAAAATCAATAGTGAACTTTCATTACTGTGCACATAAAGAGTACCATGCTGTGAGAGCACCTAGCTCTTGAATAGTCACCAGCAGTAAGGTACACTACGGGTGTCTGTTGTTTTGGTCTAAACGAAGAATGTCTGAATTTGAAACAACAAATATCTAGGATTTTTGACACCACTGGATTCTATGTCAAGTTCTCCAGTCTGGGATTTTTATTCCCAAGTGTCAGGCTTGATTGGTACTTTCTGTACCGTGATCTGTGTGTTTTTTTAAATTTAAGGCTGACAGAGGAAATTAATACCAAAATTAACTGCTGGGCTGTGCTTAACTGTGGGCTTGGTTGGACAGAAGTGGTAAGAATTGTATTAATCTTTGTTGAACTAGTGTATCTCACTAGTGAAAGCAAGCTGCCTTTAAGGTGAACAGACCAATAATCTCTGTGTTAAACACACAAATGGGATAGAGTTGGAAGAGGCAGCACAGTGTCACCACATACTCAGAGGTGCTCCTAGGACTGTGCACTAGGAGAAGCACCGAGTTGCTTTGCAACACTAGCTTTGGAAAAAAATAGTATAATTTTTGGTTTAAATATATTTATTTGCCTCTGGGAACAAATTAAATTCCAATTAGTGAATGTAAATGAAGAAAGGCAAGAACAGCAAGCATGTGAGTGCACTGCCTTGAACAAGCTCGGGCCATTTAGCGTTTCAGGTCATTTCCCCAGCAATTGGGCAGGAGTCCCCACAGGGCAGGTGGGCAGCTCTGCTTCAGGTGTTAGTGGTTGCTTTGGCATTTTGAGGCTGTGGTGATTTACAGCTGCAAATGCAGTGGTTGATGCTCAGAACCTTAGATTTGAAAGCCTGTGGATTTCCATGAAACTAGAGCATGAGGATGCACATGTGTACGTACATGAATTGTATCGTGCCGAATGCATATCCCACTGTCTGCCGTGGCTGCAAGGCTGCAGGAAAGCACAATTTCTTTGCTAGTGGGGCTCTGGAGCCCCATAATTCATGCTTCTCCTGCTAAGCCTGTGACTGTATTCTCTATGGAAACATCTCATCTGTATTTGATCAAAACATTTCAGTCTGAGCTGAGCAGTGAGTACAAATTTGGAGTTTTGTTGCTGCTCTTCCTTACTGAGCAATTGAAATGTTAAAAATGTGCTAAGGCAGTACCCTACTGAGAGTGTCCAGTCCTTTCCGACCAGGCCTTCCTGTCAAGAAATAAGAGGTAGCTGAAAAATAAAACTCTCTCCTAAGAGCTGCATGCTTGAAATGCAGCTGTAAGAGTATTCGCCCTATTCCATACCAGTTTACCCTATCTCTTTGATTGAGGAGTAACCACGTTGCCAGAGGGACTTTCAGGTGGGCTTTTCTTTAGCTTTCATAGCTGTACGCTTAAAAGTTTAAGCAATAAGGATGAAGAACACATCCAAGTCTTCGGAAAAATAGCCCAACAGCTCTTTCGACACTCACACTGGGTGCCTCTCCAATATTTCCTACAGGCAGCACTGACACTTGCAGTGTAATTGCAGGTGTCCCTATTTGGGCTGCTGTCATCCCATTTGCCAAACCATTTCCACAACTAAGCTCAGACATCTGGGACAATAAAAAGTGAAATTTGCAGCTTCCACTCGGATCAATTCACAATGTCAGAAACAATTTGCTTTGAAATACTGCAGCAGAAAATGATCTACCTTAGTTGTGTTTATTGCCCATGAGGGCAATACTGGGAGTACAAGAGACCAGAGTTTCTTTCTTCCACCACGTGGAGGAGGACTGGTGGCCTGGGACAGCCAAGGGGACAGGGCAGGACCCCTGTGCCAGTGCCACCAGCTCTGCTGTCACTCAGTGAGGAGCACCTGGCTTTGGTGCATTTGAACAAATTCACGGGCTGCTCCAGTCAGGTGTGGGAGTGATCCGGTGGCTGGTACACACCTGTATATGATGGGAACAAACTTGCTGGCTCTTTACATCTATGCCAGCAAGTTTTAATTTGATATGGGATGGAAACAGCATCAGCTTCAGTGAACCATCAATGGCCTCGTGAGCTGTCTGCAACTACATTTACACAGAAAATAACTGTAACCTCCCAAAGTAGAGTCCACATCTTAATAACAGTAAAATTCAAATGTTTGGATAACAGGTATCATGTATTTGTTTCTACTGTAGGGCTTTCAGTCCTGAGCAATTAAATGAATGCATTTTATTTTATTTCAACACAGTTATGTAAGAAAATAGTTCTGTTACTGATTTCCACTTCTCATATCTTACATAGGCAGAGGTGATTATCTTTTTCATATTCTTTCTAAACCAGAATCAGCTTGCACTAATGCAACTTGGTTCAGTGAAAAAAACCCCTAAACTGTTAGCGCAAATATTGGCACAGAACTAGTAAAACTATGTTTTGAAAAGTCTCAGAAAAGAGGAAAAACAGGTTTTTGAAATCAGTGACTAAAAGACAATTAGTTCTCACACTAAGCCTTGTCTGAAAATAGTGTAAAAGGCTTAAAACTCTGAATTATTTGTCAATAATGTTGACAGGAAATCATAGTAGAGTGCTGTACCTCTTAGATTAGCACATCACTAAAACACCTTTGCTTAACTGTCTCTCCTTCTCTCAATGAGAATGTATTATAATAATTTTTGCTCCTGTGGGACTTTGGATCTAAACAAAAGAAAGAATAAAGCCAAACAAAATTCACCAAGTAATAAAAAATATGGTATGAAGTTCTATTATCTGGAAAGCACTATAATGATATAATCCTAACTGGCTGGTCTAATATTTTTAACCAAGTTCAAAAAAGTTTGCAATATAATAATTAAATGCAAATACAGTTCTGATCCCAAAGACCAGAAGAATGCCTTTAAGCTAGTATTTATAACAAGAGCTATTCGACTGAGCTCTCTTGTAAATTTTATCATACCTGAGGCAGTTTTCCTCAGTCGATTAGCTGGAAAGCTGAATATATCCTGAGGCAAACCAGACATCTAGTACAGGCTAAATTCAACTACTGGAGCTTAAATTTGGCTTAATATATCCCCACTTGGATCTGCCTATTTAATTCTCTTTCATATGATAACATTGGTTTATTCATAGTCTGGACTTGCCACCTGAACAAACTGTACCTCATATCTTATTCTAATGGAATAAGAAAACTTTGCAAAAACCACAGAAGTTCCTGACTGAAAATCAAATGCAAATTTGGGATTAAAAACTGTTTTGTGAAGTGACTACAAGATTAGTACAGAGAGATTTTTCCCCTAAGGAGTACTGCTTTTTATGATCATGCATTTTTTATACTCTGCAGAGACAGATGGGCTTTATAAAAGGATAGAGCCTGCTACTCAAAAGGGTTTCAGTGGCAGCTGCATTTCTGTGTTTTAACCTCAGCAGAAATTTATATTCTATATTTTTCCAGAAAATATTTCTATTTCTTCTTTTCGGACTATATCACCCCTTGGTCTAGCTCCAGTGGCAGCAGTAGAAATACCTCCGAGATTAATCTGTTCCATTATGCCTGCTTTAAACAGTACTTGAGTAGCAGGAGAGGGATAGAAAGGGAAAGGATAGATAATGTGCAAGATTCTCAAGAGAGCAATAAATCCAAACACTGAGAAAAGTTACAAATGTCTAGGCAAAAGCAGAGCAAAATTTTTCCAGGTAAAAGCAAATCTCTCAAAAATTTTCATTCCTTATTTTCTAAATATTCAGCTTCTTCTCAGCTAAATAATAGATTGTTTCTTGCTCCTCTTAACATTATACCCCACTATTATTGCAATTTACATATAACACCCTTTCTGCCTCAGTTCGTAACTTCAAGGACTTTCTATGATATCCCTATCACCATTCCCAGGAACTTCATAAATATTTATGACATCTTAAACTATTCACACCCTACAAATTGTAGGCATTGACAGACAATTCCCTTAAAACACCAACAGTCCTGTGTGTTATTGAAGATTTAAATGATGCAGAAATTAACTGGGGAAACCCCTTGGTTCAATAAATGTACTATTTATTCTTCTTTTTTTTAACTTATCAGAAGTCTAATTTCTGCTTTTATGAAATGTGATACTGTGATATTAGTGCAATGGCTGTGGATTTGCCTGCATGTAATCATATATGTATATATAAAAGCCTGCTGATAGCAAGATAGTAGCACAGTAGTTTTGTTATCTATGCTTATTATAACTGAATAGTCAAAGACAAATATTTCTAGCCCAAACACATAATATGACCTTGGGATGAGGTGATGAATTCAGAAAAAAAAAAAAAGAGTTTTGACTCACTTTCTTTCTCAGTTTATCTGCAAGATCTTCACTAAATCACTTCTGCCCTGGTTTACTAACGTGCTGGCATACAAATATGACCATGCCTCCACAGGATAGTGGTTACACATTTTTTTCCTGGAAAAGAGAGACTTAGATTGAGACTTTTTTTTCTAGGATTGATCTGTCATTTACCTTAAGCGGTCACTAGGTCAAATACACAAACAAGCCTGGAAGCAGGAACCAGGAAGCCACATCAGCCCAGGCAGGTTCCCTTTCCCCCAGCCTACAAAGGCAGGCAGTAAATTTGGGCTTAATCACATAGGATTAACGTTTTCAGTGCACCAGCAAAGTGAAGACTGGAGCACACTTTCATGGAGAACAGCCTGTAGCTAGCGACAGCAGAGACCACCCATTGGCATGGTGAGAGACTCCAGTTGTTTGGGGAATTTCCTTGAAGACACAACAGAGCAACTGCTCTCCAAATTCCTGTTCCTCTGTCATGTCTTCAAAGAACACAGCAGCTACTCTTTTATATGGAACATAATCCTATCAGTGAATGCTTTAGCATGGATTAAAATACCTACAGAATAAACCTTTGGGCAATAGCTGGGCTGCCCTCAGTCCCACATGAGCAAGAGACAAGCAACACATTTCACTGCTGACCCACAAGGCAGGAGCCAGACTGGGACTTCAGCAGGGGCAGAACTGCAGGCATGGAGGGAGCTTCAGAAAGTGAAAGAAAGTGAGATGGTAGAGGAGTTTAAGCATGACCAAGATGAAGTGCCAGCAGTGGAATCATTGCTTGGGGCTGTGCTCTGTGGACTGTCCCAGCATCTTCTGGGCTGGGCCATAGTTTCATCCCAACTGGCTCTCCACACCCCTGGCTGTGTGGCTCTACCTGGACATATTTTTCCCTCCTGAGTTTCAGTGAGAAACGCTGGACTTTGTATTTAAGGGTGTAGCTGGCTGTGGACTTTGGTACAGGACCTGTGAGCAACTCTTCCATCAGAGGCCTGGCAGGCTCTTGTTTTATTGTGTTTCAATAACCAGCATATCACATGTGCCTCATTTGCAAGTAATAAGGATGTTGGTTCCTGGGGTGTTGGGACAAGAAGTAAGTGGAGATTTTGTTTGTTTGTTTAACTTTCAAGAGAGTAAATTCAGCCTGAGCTGCTGAAAGTCAAGCTGTTTTATTTTCCTGAGTAATGAATCAGTAATTACACCAGCCATAAAGATTCAAGAAATCTAATTAAGCTTTGCCCTTTGTCTTTACTGGGACTGAAAGAAAAGAAACAACTGAAATGTAGTACCCTACTTCCAGAGTTGTGCAAGCAGAGGAATCCACCTTATTTCCCTACGTCTCCCTTCCCACTGCAGAGCAAACAGTGGAAAAAGCAATTATAAAATTACTCATAAAATCAATAAGCACGGTTCTTAATAGACATCAGGAACTTCTATGTTAGAATCCATCATTTTACAATCTTTTTAGAACAAAAAAATAGGCTTCAATATTTTAAATAGCATTAGAAAGAAGCCTACCACTATAAAGCAATACCAAAATGTTTTAGTTGAGTCCGAGTAGTTCTGAAGGAAACCAAAGGTCCATCAAGATTGAAAACTGAGGGAGTGAAACAGCATCCAGACTAAGAATTACAGCTTATTCCTCATAAGAATCTTATTCTCACTTTAAAAATATATAATTTCACCCAATACTTAGGCATGAATGAAATACTCTGCTATAGAAGAATTTAATTAAGATTTTCAAAGCAATGTGTCCATTATCAGATGTTACATTCAACTGAAAATGAAAATGACTTTATGACCCTAACAAATAATTAGAGATTGACTGTTGCACTGTTACAGACAGCTTAGCCACTGCCAAAAAAGAATCTTAAAGACAGGAAAAGTTTTTATACATTCAGTTTGGACTTGGAAGTCTTAAGAAAAGCGGTTTCTGTTGTTAGTGTTAAGGTTTTTTAAGGTTTGAAAAGTGCTAAATATATGCAGCTTATCACTGATTAACAAACATCTATCAAGAATTGTTTCCCATGACGTCTAAGTGAATAATATTCAGCACAGTCCTGCTGTAATAAAATTGAGGGGAATTTTGCAGTAAGGAGCTTATCTTTACCATAAATCTTCCTTCATTATAGCATTTTGTCTGTCAAGAAGGCTTAGCTATAGAATGGCATGCATCTGCCTTCATGACAGATGTGCTGTATGGAACTGCTGCTGTTGCCTTTAGTTTCAACGAAGGAGAATTGTGGGTAATTTTCAGAGACCGGCACTTTATCAACCATTACTACACTTGCCTTCAAAAAACTTTTTAGTACATGTCGAAAATCTACCTGTGTTTTAAGTCCTGTAACCCACAGATTTCGCAGGACTACCAGAAAGTAGGAAAAAAATAGGAAAACCTCTTTAAATAGAGGAAGGTTCAGTAACATCACCTCAGTCCTGGTAAATTCCCCCTCTTTGAACTACTCTGGGGTAAAAACTTTCATCAGAATTAACATACTCCATCTTCAAGCTCCAGTGGGAATTGGCCTCACACTAAAGCCCCTGACGAGAACCCCAGTCATGTGAGGAGGCGTCTTCACTTTCCCTGATGAAACAGAATTTTCTAGGCCGAGGCAATGCTGCTTCTTAAGCCATGCAGCATGGCTAGAAAGAACAGGCAAACCTCTTTGGGGGGAGTCCGAAGGCCACCCTGGCCAAAATCACCGTCAGCAGAGTTTGGAAGCTATCACAGCTTATCTATGAGCTAATTGGGTTTCAGTGAAGCCCTTAAATGATGGGGCTCATCAGCCCCTTCAGGGTGAGGAAGCTCAGGCCTGGGCTGGTAACAAGCCCTAGTGCCTGGAATATCCATGAGACTGCTTCCAGCCTTGTGAAAGTCAGAAATCTTCTTTCCCACAGAGAGGCCCAACATCTTGTTTTGTCCTTGCAATGGTGCAAAATGCAGAGAGGCAGCTGAGCTGTGTTCACACCTCTTCATTGCTTCATGTAGAAACAGCACCGGATAAAAGACAAGAGCAGTAAAATTTGACCAGCTTTCTCTGGGAGATATTTAGTGCTCCTAAGGAGTTACTATTTTTCAAATTTAAATCTCTCATTCTGTTTCATTTTTCTTTTCAAAATTCCCAGATG
Source organism: Dasyornis broadbenti (assembly GCA_013397935.1). Taxonomy (NCBI): domain Eukaryota; kingdom Metazoa; phylum Chordata; class Aves; order Passeriformes; family Dasyornithidae; genus Dasyornis; species Dasyornis broadbenti. The sequence continues at coordinate 70,841 of VZRN01002122.1, forward strand.
AAAGGAAACTCTCTGTAGATTAGTACACCCCCAAATTTTCAGTATTTCATGTTTGGAATATTGAGAAGGAGAAAAATCTCTCTGAAACCTAAATATTTTTCCCCTCTAAAGACCAGACCCATTTTGGGGGAAAATATGCAAAAGTGTTCTCCTTGGGCTGAATGTTGTATGCAGTTTCAGCTTAATGCACAGCTTTATGGCAGATGTAGAAAATAAACAAAATGGGGGGATATCTGGGAATACTGGCAGACCTTTACTGTGACTGCAGAGCAGATCCTGACACACTATAATACTGTTTTTGTCTTAATCGTCAAAAGTAAGCTATAGAGAACAAAAATTCTTTGTTTGACAGAAAAGCAATTGCTATTTCTTGTAAAACATATAATATATTCCAGAAGACCTAAGGGTTTACTTTTCAATAAGGATAGAAAAAGATGCGCGCCCCACTGTGAGCTCACAGTAAGGCTGTTTCATGTAAAAAGTTGGTAATTAGTCCCTGAGTGAATAAAGTAGAAGAGCTAAGAGACTGATACTTACTGTAGCAACACAAAACACTTTTTCTAGCTGCTAGGATTTAAAGGGTGTGTGGGTGGGAGGGGGGGACCTACTCCTACTCATTTAATTTACAAGCATCTAAACTTCAGAAAATGATTTCTTGCATTAAGCTTAAACATGTGTACTTTAAATTGTTACTAACTGATGTAAAGATTGATAAGAGACATTCCAGTTTTCAAAAAATAACAGGAATGAGGAATTCTGTGAAAGCATAAAGGATGTTGTGCTGTACACATCAGTAGCAGATTTCACACTCATTGTACATGACTGCTTCAGCAGTTACAGCAGCATTGCTCGATGTCTCACCAAGTTAACACATTACAGTGAAAGGAATTGTAAAAATTGTGATTGTTAAAAATCACATCTGTTTAGCCAGAGTTACACAATAAATACGAAGCACAAAACCAAACTCAAACCACAGGAAAACCATCTACTTAAACCCAAAATTATTTAGTCTCATTTGTATCACTACTAGCTAACACTAAATACCACCAGTGAAAACAGTGTACCATTTCTTATTCTACCTGCATAACTTGAAGTTACTGGAAATAACTTAATATTCACATATTTTCCATTGTTATTACTTATCTTTAGCAGAGCTAGAGTTCACGATTCTCAAAAAGAACAACATAATTTTTATGGCAACTATGGGTTCAGCAAACCTATTTTTGACAAGATACAAAATATCATAGGAGATCTTGAGAGATGACAGTGGATCTTTACACAGTGCTCTCAGCACTCCTTTGACTCCTCTCTGTTCAGACTGTCTTGTTTGCTTTACTGCAACATTTACTGTTAATGTATATGAGACAAGAGCATTTATCAAAAGTCATAGCCAGAGATCTTGGTCACTTCATGGAGATTCATTCCAAATCAGGTTGCCTCTACATCCCCACTATTATAACTGCAGTCCTGGTGAGATCTACACACAGATGAACTGTGTAGTGATGCCCTCAACTGTAATTACTTGGACTGTGCCTGATTCAGCATAGAAAGTCAGGGAAAATCTACATATTTTCACTAGTTAACTAATAACATCTTGTTTAGAAGCGCTGAGCCTCACCACAAACAGCAAGAATTTGTTTAGAGGAAAGACATTAAAAGTATTTCCCCAGGCTGAATGTGGCATAGAAGCCACAAAACTACATTTTGTTTACTGTATCAATTGGACTCGATAATTGTTAGTATCAATTAGACACAGATAAAATATTAGGCTTCCTCTTGACTTGGAGTATGGTATCAATACAGCAAAAACAGAAGGTATCTCTAAAACATATTTTAAATTCACCACTTTTGTGGAAAAATATTAAAAGTTTGCAATCCTCAGATTTTGTTTCTTCTTAATCTCTGTAAAAATTTATCTTGTGATTTTTCAATAAATATATAATCCATGTAATAAAATTTAAACAAGGGGCAAAAATACTAATGAACCTGGTTTTCCAAGAAGCCAGCACAATTTCATACACGGTACGGCTCAAAACAGACAGACGGCAACAGAAAGATGCCCTTTGAATTTAAAGCGAGTTGAATCAGCTAATGGTTTCTAAAACTTCCTGACTTTTAAAGTTATTTTTACAGAGGAAAAAAAAAGTTTAAAATACTGATTCTGAAATCATTATAAATTTTACCTTGCTGTTTAACAGTTTAATCTCCAGCATAGTCGCTGTTTTCTGTGGGAGTTTTTATGTTCTAGCAATTCATTCATGATTATATTTTGCATCTGAAACAACCTATTTAAATTAATTGTGATAGTTCATACTGTTTCTTTCTTAACTTCATAAAAATATGCTTAGAACACCCAATTTTTAAACCAGGTTACACTAGCTACAAAATACCTTGGGAGTTTTCTGTAGGTACATAAAATAATAAACAGCTATATTTTGTGAAAGAAAATGTCCAATGTAATACATGAAAACATGATTATCCAAAGATCTCCAGAGACACTAGCAAAAAGACTTTGGATAAATGAATTTGAATAGCTAAGGGACCAGGCATAGCAGCTTTGAAGTTTCCAGTCCTCTCCACCTGGGATAATGTAAAGTTCAGATGATTCTTTTTGGACAGCCGTCATAATTTAAGTATTACTGGTGAGTTCCTCCAGTCAGCTAGCAAAATTCAGGTGGATGTGATGTCCCCCATTCCCAAACAAGCAGCACAAATCCAGGAGTAACTTGCTTCATTTCCACAGCGAAACTGGGACAGGAAAGAGGCAGGCAATAATAACCCCAGCAGGAAACACTCGCCCCGACTCACGCAAGAGGGAACCTGATGTGCAGCCGGCAGCCAGCACATTCCAGAGGGGCTCCTGCTCCAAGCCTGCAACTCGGGCTCCGGAGGCTGTGCGTGCTGCCACCAGCTGCCACTGGGATCCTTGGCATCTTTCCTATCCTCTTGTTCTGAAGACAATGTTTGCCCCCTCCAACCATTTCCCTCGTGTTCCAGCCCAAAGTTATGTGCTGGAACCAGTATTTGCTCTGTTTAAAACAGAAAAGGTGCAGTGAGACCCAATTTACAGAGCCTGCCAGGCTCCTGATGCATTGAGTGACCAACGCGTGTTCCAGTTTTGCAAAGGAAAACACTCATTTCCCCTACAATCAAAGGCTGGCATTTACAATAAACCAAATTCTGCCAAATTCTCCATCACCTGTGCTCCAAGAACATCCATAGATGAATAGAATTGTCTTTATCCAAAGTGAATTAGCAGCATAGTTATGCCCAGTAGCGCCATTAGCCTTACAAGAAAGTGTTACAGTACTCTACTGATGGTAAAAATGATCAAACACCAACCAAAACAAGCTCTCCCAGTAAGTGCACTTTGATCAGTTCCCTCTTCCTGCATTAGAGCAGCACTCCAATTTGCAAGCTTTAGAATAACTTCTGCATTCACCAGACATGTCAAAAGACAATTCCATCAGAGTGGTTTTTACACAGGGGAGCAAACAATGAGGAGCTAATATACTGGCATTTATCTCTGACCAGCATTTCCAGAGCTTGAACTTGCTGTATAGGAACAGAAGATAATCAAACAGAGGCAGAGGGAACAAACTGTACCTGCCGTGCTGATGTAAATGCCCGGTTGTCCAATACCAGAAAAAAAAAATCAGTGTTGGATTTCGGAAACCATATGCAGGTTAAAGGGCACCATTCTTATCTAGTATTCCACCCAAAGGACAATGATTTCATTTTATAAAGATCATTAGTCAGTGAAATATATATTTTAGAGAGTTTCTAGTAGGGAATATTATTTTGGCAGTCACTGGAGTGTACCAGATGGTTCATTAACATAGGCTAGACAAGTCAAAGGCTTTCAGAATCATTTAGAAAATGTCAAACAGAAACAAGAACGCTGTCACTTTTTATTAGAATTAACTACATCATACCCTGGACACAGATTTCACCTTGGGTCAGAAAAATTAATACAGAATTATATGAATTGTGTAACATAGTAGGTTAAAGATAGGGCTTCCTCTTGGGACTCATTTGCTAGCAATATATTATGGTCTTCTACTTTAGGAATCCTCAACCTTTCTTTTTGTTAGCTATGAAAAGAGCTGACCTTGCTCAGACTCCATTGGTGTCTAATTGATTTGAGGTATATGCAGAATTTCAACAAGACACTCCACTAAAGCTCTTTTGTGATCATTTTCCCAGGAAAGTTGGCAAAAGGGTTCACTGAATATTCAGCAGCTTGTAAAGTATGCTTTTGTCAGGAGGCAAAAAAAAATACATCCATTTAGTGAGACACTGCCTTCGTAAACAGGAATTAAAATGCAACTGAATTGTTACCTTTTTTTTTATTATTATCATTCAGATGTCAAAAATCTCGAGAACTTCCAGCTTGTGGAAGGTGTTCAGGAACAAGTGAATGCTGCTCTGCTGGACTACACAATGTGTAATTACCCACAGCAAACAGACAAATTTGGGCAGCTTCTCCTGCGACTACCAGAAATCCGGGCCATCAGTATGCAGGCCGAAGAATACCTCTATTACAAACACCTGAACGGGGATGTGCCGTGTAATAACCTTCTCATTGAGATGCTGCATGCAAAGAGAGCATAAATTATACCCATTAGAGCTTCTGCTTTCAAGGAAAAAAATATTCTGAACTGCTCCAAGCAACACTAATTAAAACATGGTTTTAAGACTTTGCAAAATGGTATAATAATCAAATACTAATAGTAAATAAGTGATGTATCAGGGTATTTGTATTGCAAACTGTGAATCATATGCTACACATCCCCAAAGGAATCTATATAGGACTTTATACTGGAGTTGAAGTGAACTTACCAAGTGGATACTATTACCAACGTCAACATGAAAAAGGACACAATGATCCTTGTATATTTAACTCTGCTGATTGCCAATATGAAGAAACCTAGGTGAAACAAAAAACTGATCCGTATTACTGAGCTAAGGTAGTGGGGAATTTGAGTGCACTAAATTCCTTCACTGCATAGAAGGACTCGTAAAACAGTTACAACAGACGGCAAAACTGCATCTATAGCCTCTTCTGACATCCTTACAAGGACCCAACACGTACTTCTTCTGTGATAAATGATGTGGCATCCATCCAACAAGCCGTAAGAGAGAGCTGGCCTAGGCCACGTGCGATGTGGTCTGGCCACCAAACCCTCAGAGGCTGGCTCTGCCTGTCGGTCTCTCAGGCCTGCAAACCGCTACTAGGAAGAGTCTGTTATCCAGTTAGCTTGGCATTCTTAACTGTGTTCCGAAGTTTGTTTTGTCACGTGTTCATGTTGTTCTACCAGGCAGTATCCCTCTTCTACTGCTCTTGTCAGATAGCTGTTAAGTAGCTAAGGAAATGTTCCAAAGTAAATCAGCCAATTCAACTACATACTTAACCAATATGGCTCCACTATATATTCATGGTTTTTTCCAAATAAAGGAAATGGAGATATTTTAGCCATCCCACACATCTTTGACAAGAAAGTGGAAATTAGGCCACCAAATACTGATGTTAACAAACTAAAAATCTTTTTTTTTAAAAGCATTTTGTGATAAAAGAAGTGACAAGTGAATTGCATGACCTGATGATGCCATGGAGCTTATTAAGAAACGATCTTTAAAATTGCCAGTAATTTGGAAACAAAATTTCAACTCAAACATCCAATATCTAATGAAACCTTTTGCTTTTAAAGTTAGGTAATGCATGTTATTTTATGCAAAGAAAGAAGAGTGATACTGCTGTGTCTACGTAGGCCAAAGTCTGCTGCAGAACAAATATTAGAAAAGAACAAACACTTCTCTCTCTGTCCAAATGAAGATATCAGTATTAACATGTAGTGCCACAGTTATAAGTCTTGCCTTATTTCATTACCATTAAAGGTAACTGTGCAGGTGTAGATCAACACACATTTCAAAATAAAGTATTAATCTCTAACATTAACGAAAACATAGTGTTTACATTCTTTAGGTCCTGTGGGGAAAAAACTGTGATAAAATTGCAGAGCAGTGATTTCCTTATTATTTCTTTTAAATTGGTAATTATTTTACCAGTACTTAATTACTGTATGTCGTGAGACACTAAAATCAATAGGGGTATTTCATTTTGACTTTAATTTTTGAGATTATCGGCTGCACAATCACTTGTAGAAACTGTATAAAATCCTAATACTTTAATTTTTTTCATGAAGATTGCTGGCTTTTGAATAGTTTATTTATATTGTATATGATAGTTTTCACTGTAGACAATTATGATGCTAATTTATTGTTCTTTGGTTTCATCTTTATATAAGATATAGCCAGAATGAAGAAGCCAAATATATGTGTTTACTGTAGCATGTCTTCAAGTTAGTGGAACATAGTTCAGGGACACAGAAGGGTCTTTACAAATTAAAGTCATTCACTTGATTAAATGTCTGTAAATCTTCATAATCCTAAATGTAGTTTATTTAAATCTATTGTAAATTATGTGAGTTACAACTTTTTCTGTTTCATGTGAACTTGAAAAGGTGCATTTCTCTCACTTTTGTCCAACCATTCATACATTGTATACCAAAGACATCAGTTATTACATCTGCATTAGTACGAAGCACACTACTTTAATTGCCTGTATTAATCAGCTCTAATATTCTGTCCATGCATAGGGTACCAATACAGCAAAGCCAAGTGTCTGCAACTCCTACATGCCTGTCTTGTATCCCAGCACACATGTACTGTCCTACAGACCAAGAGCAACGCGAGCACAGCCCCCTCAGCATCCCACAGGGCAGACTCAAGCATTATTTAAATACCAGTGTTCTCCCTCAAACAAACAAAATCCACAGTAAAGTGTGGATGCTGATTGATGGTGGCTGTGAAATACATGAACAAGATGAGTGTGGTCATTCTTTCCTTTTTTGAATGAAAAGCAAAGCATTAATTCAAGTGTTTGTATTCTGTATTTTTTCTTTCGTTTTCCTGTTGAAATGCTACAGTGAATCTCACTCAATGTTAAGAAAAAAGCTGAAAAAAGATATTGCCAACTTTATTCACAGCACCATTCTCTATACAGGACAGAAGAATTAAAATAAGAATGTAGAAGAAAGGAAAAATTTAGGTAAATGGAAATGCTTTCAGATAATCTGACATATATTTGCCCACATCTGGGGTTCCTAGAATCCCATGATATTGCCCAAAGTACATGAACAAAACAAAACAAATCCGAAAAAAACCCACTCACGTTAATTTTTAACTACTTTGTAACCAAGCATTTTCTTCTGACTGCCTTATTGATTACAGGATATATTAGTAAAAGCAGACTAAAATTCAAAAGGTTTGGCTTTGGCTGGTTTATTATAGTTGTTCTGTGTTTGTAAACAGACAATCTGTAAAGTCTGACTATTTGTATTACAGATGTTCTGCAGCTGCCTTGGATTTAAATCCATGCAACTCTTAGAATGTGCAGTGAGTTACTTGTTGAAGTTGAAGTTCTCTTACTGTATCAGTGAAATACATATTGTCATGTCAGTTCTTGCCAAGAGTTTTTCATCACCAATGGAATTATTTTTTTTTCAGTATTTCAATAAATATTGATATGCCCGTGCTGATTACTTTATAATTGTTTTTATAATACCATCATTCCACTGAAATGAAGCATCAGTCAAAAATCAGTTACTCAGGAGAGTAAAATGCAGGAGAAATAAGAGCACCAAAGAGAATTTGATACAAGTGGAAGACACAAGTGTAGAGAACAGCACCTTCAAAGGCTCAGACAGCAATGGGGAAATTGCTTAGGCTGAAGCCAAATAAATACAGCTAAAACAGATCAGAAAAGCTACATCTCTCATCAGAAAGAAATTTACCACTTAATATGTTCAAATTACTACCTTTGAGCTCATACTGCACACATAATTTTCACTTTACATGTACCCCTAAAGAGTTAAGCAGCCGAAGCATCAGAGAGGGAAAATGACAGAACAAAAGAAAATCAGGTAACAGGATCCAGAGGAGCTCAGGATAACCTCTCAGCAATGTAAATACATGGCAGGGCCAGGGGCAAACCCACAGCTTCCAACACAACTGCCAGCGAAGGCTGCCAAGGAGACAGATGTTACTGCTACTAGAGAAAAATATTTTCCTAAAGTTGCCCTCTGGCTCGTCTGATTGCTGTGCTGAGAGCAGGAGGTGAAGTGGTCCAAGAGAGCTTGTCAGCTGTACCCTACTGTTTTGAGACCGAGTCCACTAGTTCCCCTGAACTGTCTGGTAGCTGAAATGGGGCTGCTCTCTCAGGTGCCAAATGTTAATGCTCCAAGGGGAAAAAAAACAGGGCTATAATTAGTTATTTACAAATCCTGCACTTGAATGAAACAAAGCTGGTTTAGTGTTGCAATAAAAGCAAAGTAAAACACAGAGGATTAGGTGGCTTACAAATGAGGAAGGATTATTTTAACTTTTAGGAATCATAACTGAAACCCATGGTTTTGCAGAAGACCCAGGGGAGATTTCAGGGTTGATATATTTTAGATCGTTTTCTTTACAAGAGATATATTTTGGTGTGATATATTTAGTATACACACTACATGTTTAAAGTATGAGGGGATTTATTTTTAACTGAGTTTGACACTGCTTCTGGAACAATCTGCTGTATGTTTTTATTGGAAACATGGAAAGAGTGAGTTCAATGTAACACAGGTCAGGTCAGTACAATACTTGATGATCTTGACAATTTCCTGGAATACTGAATAACACTCTATTAACCCCTACATTGAAGCCCATAGTCTAAATATATCACAAGAGTTTTAACAATATTTCTGCTTTTCTGACACAGTTGCTGATTTTTTTCCAGAGAAATTCTATATAGTTGCATCTGCTGGAATTTAGAATGACAGACAAACAGCATTAAACAGCAAACCAAGAAGGTCGCAGATAAACTTTTAGGGGCAGATCCTAGAGCTGTATTACCCTGTGATGCTGGCATGAGCCTGAATACTTCTGTGCCAGTCAAGCATATTCAGTTGCACTTATGTAGAAAAAAAGATTCATTTTCTAAGGGCAACTTGTCATCAGCAAAATCTTTCCTAAATGATAAAGGTAACAGGGGGCCTGACCCTCAGATGAAGTACAGACCTGATGTCTATCCTGATGCCAGTGGATCTCAGCTGAAGAAAGCAGCTCTAGAAGCTTCTTGATAGATACAGTCTGGTCTGGCACACATTGGTGGGACAAGATTCTCTGCATCAAACACGCTTTGCAAACCTTTGGGTTTGCTCCAATACATAACAAAATGCTCTCACTTTACTGAGAGTTTTGAAGTCTGGCATGCAAGCTTGGATTTGCAATGCTAGGTGAGTTTTCACCATTGCCCCACAAAGGTCCTGACTCATTTCCCAATCACTGTAAGTCCCACATTAACTGCTGTGAATGTCCTGTGCACACTCCAGGGGATAATTCAGACATCAGGTAAAGCAAGGTGGTGCAGCACAGGCTCCTGATGCTGTCTGTGTTAGCGGAGGCCTATACCTCTGCTGCCCTGCCTCAGTAAGGACTGTAGGGTTTACCATTAGCTGCTAATAAAACACAGGCCAAAACAAACAGCACTCGAGTCACAGCTGTGTCCATTCACATCTTGCCCTCCCTGTGTTCAGGATCACCTGTAAAAGGGTGAAATGCCTCTCAGTCTGAGATGCAGCAAGGGAGAACGCGTCCAGTAACCCTGATTGCTTATCATGCTGCTGCAGACCAAAATCTTCACAGAGCAAGAGCCTCCCTGTGCAGTGTTCCCGTCAATCACCCTGCGCCTGATGCTGCTGAACATTTGCTGGATACTGCCAATCCAGGCTGTCAGTTGCAATTATAGAGTAAAGCAGGGACTCTGCAGCAGAGGGAATAAAGTGTGTTTGTGGGAAGGACCCCAAACAAGATTCTGTTTGTTCAACAGAAAATGCTGAGGGCCATTCAGTAGCTGCTGGCATGCCTACAGACGAGTGCACACACCCCACACGCCACCTCTGGGAATTCCTACAGCATGCTCAAACATCCAGAACTTCTGTTCCTATATCAAATATTTTATGAGGCACAGCTCCCTGGGGGACACCAAGCTTCAGTCATCCGCACAGCTCAATTCCTGTTTCACAGTAGTGTCCTCCCACTTGTACGAGCAGAAGTGTTGGTGCAGAAGAGGAGAAAAGTGAGGCAGGATTTCAAATCAAAACCCTGGTGTTTATACCTTGCACTACATCACAACAGCTGTCCTGCTCTTTGCAACTTGATCTTGATCAACATATAGCAAAGAAGGGAAGTTCTGCAAAGAGCTCTACACCAAGGCAGCACACTAACTACAACTGTGCATTAAGAGAAGGTCTGTACGACTGCATGTGTTTGAACTCAACAGTAAGAAATACAGAGTATTGTAAATGTCTGTTAGGATCAGTCCATAAACTATGGTAGAAAGTGATAGAGATAATGGGGGAGGAATAGCTCCAAAAGTAAAATAAAAAGGAAGCACATGGACACGGAGGAGACACGAGGATATTTATGTTCCATAAATATTTAATCTTGATTCACTTTTAATCTAAAAGAAAAAAGTAAATAAAATATGGTGGATTATTATCATTGTTTTGAAGTTTATCAAGGCCTGAATAAATTATCATGTATGTATTTTAGGGACCTGCCACAGTAAGCAATATTGGTTTTAATTTTCATTTAATAAACTTTGTTTTATTTTTCATTGTATATAAATTTCAGATAAAAAACATGACATGGAATAATTGATTGAATACATTTAATCAATTCATTCAACTCATGCTGTGAAAATAGAAGCTTATTATTGGAGTATGCTTTCATTTAAAATCAAACACTACAGCTGCCTAACAAACTGTGTCAAATTGTTTTTTCACTTTACAAATCCAGTTGAAGTATTCCACAGCAATGTCCTACTCTTCCTAAGACCACTTTCCTATGAGTCCCACAAAACCTGGATTTAGAGTGTCAACCTCCCCCAGGTCCTGCATGCTTTTGCATACAGAATCTCAAACACGGAAGCTCAGTGGTGCTGACCCTGAGGAGGTCAGGTTGGGACACATCTCACAATTTTTGTTTCTGTGTTTATGTCAGTGTCCCTCCTCTGCTCAACTGAGTTACTGAAAACCCAGCTGATGTCCCCCTCTCCCTCCCAGTGAGAGCCCTCGTTCTTCACGGGACCCTTCTGTTGCCTTTCCACTCCTTTTGTACCATTCAGGTCCTCTCTGCCCCATTTCTACTTTAATTTTCCTTTTCTTTGTATCAAAACCAAAACTCTTAAGTCAACTTTACCAACCTATCAGGATTTTCAGCAGAGTTTTTTTTTTTTTATGTTGGAGAGTGGGAAAAGTCAAGGACATAATATTTTCTACACGTCTGAAGCAGCAAAGTGACCACAAATGTCAAAACAGGAAAGCAACTGCTGGACCTGGTCACACCAAGTTGAAGAAACCCCAGCCAAATGCAAGACAAGGTCACCAGTCAGCCTGCTGTGCCTTGGCTTACAATGACCAGTTCCACAAACCTAAATAATCAACAATTCTAACCAAACACTGTTTTCAGAGAAAAGAGGAAACATCCCAGAATTTTAGTTAAAGAACTGCACAGAAATATTAATAGATGAATCTAAACAGAGCAGAGGCATCAGTGCTAGGATTAAATTATTTTAAGACAGCTTTTTATTCACCAAACTTTTATTTGCTTATATTCTACATAAGCAAGAAAACAGCCACTGGCAAAAAGAGCAAAGGGAACTAAGTTATTGTTGTGGTTTCCCGGTTTCATTTGGGTTTTTCATTTTGGAGGTTTTTAATTATTATTATTTATCAAACTTTGACCCAGCTTTGCCCCTTGGGCATCTGACAAAGAAAAAAAAGATTAAAAGAAAACCTACTGTACTTTCTGTAGTGACACATTCTGTAGTGACACATTTCCTTGCTGCCAGAAAAACTGGCTGGTACCTCACCTGGTGTGCCGGAGTCCTGAGAAAGTCCAGCAAAGCAGCATCAATGGTGTCTCAGGAATGTTTTGTTCAGGATAGAGCAACAGCTCCAAGGAGACAACAGGGGCACTCGCTGGAAGCAAACGTTGCACAGCCCGACTGCTCCCCGTGTGACAGCACAACCCATCGGTGTCAGCAGCTGCCAGCCTGGAAACACAGAGAGCAGGGAGCTTTAGGGGGATTATCTGCTGCTCTAGAACTGTTTCCCCATTTATATACTTGGAAGTAATTAATAACATGCAATCACTGTTCGTTTACTGCCTGTGGGAGTTGTGAAGAAGATAACAGAATTTTAATAACAGGTATTTTCAGATATTTGGACAATAATTGAATTATTAAAGGATCACTTTACTGATGGTGTTAGTTTTACTACTTACCAATTTTTTTTAACTTACATTTTGGCACTGTTAAGAGGTTGATTTCATGTGAACAACTACACAAAGAAATAATATACACAAAACAAGAAAAAAGTTCCAGAAAGGAAGTGATCACTTCAGGGTGATAAAACTGAGGCCAAGAACACAAGAAAAACCCTGTTTTCTTCCTGGTAGTTACTTTGTAGTTGTTCTGCTTTGTTTTAATGCCTTCTCATGAAAGCTGTAAGTAATACAATACAAGCCAATGTAGCTAGGAAGAAAATGATAATTTGTTTGTAGTTTAAAGAACAATTTTAGAAAAAAAGTGTATATACAGACGTAATTGACATGTTCCAGAAGATGAATAAAAGAGGAAAAATTCTCTCCCTTTTTAAAATTAAGTACTACTACTAGTAGAACTAGCAGCAGTAGTAGTAGTATTTAATTGTGTATATATATTAAATTCTGTTCTGTTTCAATAGGTCTGTCAATCATGAGCTATTTGAGGCTCAGGTCTGTAGTTCAGCTTGTAGGAGAGACACTTCTTGGAGATCCAGAGCACACAATCCAGGAATCCCTGATTCTCTTCAGCCACAAACTCCCCTGTAATCCCTGAAAATCCCCAGGATGTACGACACAGCCAAGGCTGACCTACATCCTGCACTGTTCCAGAAACATGACTTGCCACAGTAGCATTTAAAACCTGCAACAAACACAAATAATAGCTGATAAGTGGTGTCAGGACATGACGTGTTCTGGTGTATCCACCCTGGAAGGACAGACATTGGCTGGCCCTGGAAGAGGGGCCTTGGGAAACTGGATTTACCAGGCAGTTTCTGTGTGCATCTCCTGGCATTCACAATTACAGTGTGGTTTTGGAGATGGTGTTTTATTGACAGACTCCCCCTGTCCCAAGGTACTTAGAAAGGAAAGAAAAAGAACCAAAAAATGAGGCAAGCTCTCCTGGGAGAAAACACAAATGAGGACAAATTCCCTCTTTCCGTTTCAAAGGCTTTTTCTTCAACTTATTTGATTTCTGTTCTGTGAAATGTAAGCAAGGATTTCAACATATTTCTTCTGAGAGTATTAGTCTCTCTGACAACTCTCTCACTGTCTCCCCTCGGATTTCCCCAAACACACGATGTGCAGTCGTCGGCGTGCTAAGTTAAGTGTTCCTCCCTTAGGTCATTATTTCCACTCTTTAATTGTTCTTTCAACCTTCTGTAGTATCATTGTTATCCAGACTGTGTTGGTGCTGCTTTCCAAACACAGATGAGTAACAGTTCCTGCCCTTAAGAGTGTATATTCTCGAAATAAACCTTTCAAATTCTCCACCCCAGACAAAACACACCAATTACAGCTGTAACAGTGTTCAAAGGTTTTTCAAAGTCTCTGAATTCATGTTTCTGACATGAAGCCAAATACACATCTCTTATTAACGTAAAACTAAGCGGGGCCTTTTCCAAGAAACTGAGCTTGCGTTACACAACTGATCTTAAGGATGTGAACTGCCCCAGAAAACAAACCCTTGAGTTTCAGACCTTTGCCATGCCTCATTCCCTAGGCACCATCTACCTCATGGACTACAAAAGGATCTGTGTCCCAGCCCAGGCTGGTTTACAAGCAGCGCTTACATGGCATGTGTAGGATGGGTACAGCGAACAAGATATTGCTGATGGAAATCCTTCTCCTTTTACAGCCAAGATGCTAAAAGGTAGTTAGCACACCTATTGTACAGATCAGTAACAGTGGAAAAGATAAAAGGTAAGACTTTACCAGAAGCCATGCAAAACCACAACTGAACTGCAAACAACATAATTCTTTCCAATTAGAGCAAACAAAGAAGCTGAGAATGACTCAGGGCAGTCAATTCACTTTACTACACAGAAGTTTATTTCCGTAGCCCATTCACATAACAGAGTTTATTTGGTTTCTGTTCACTTAGACACTGCAGATTGTAAACTCCATAAACTAATCCACACAAGAGTGCACTTTGCTGCAAGAAAGAGCCAGGAGGGAGAATTGCATGGAGTTGTTAAAAAAAAAAAAAAAAAGAAAAAAGAAAAAGTGAAAACAAATATATTGGTTTAGGAATGGGTCTCATTCTATATTTGCTGTTGAAATTCAGACTGCAGAGATGTGCCTGGTGGTATCAACACACTGTAAAACCTCTCCCAACCACACTGATCCCTGATCCTTACTTGTAGGTTGATGGCCACTCATTCTCCTGATTTGTTTTGCTATTGAGCAATTTCTTGTAAATCACACTAAAAAATGCCTACTCAAGCCATGGGAGAACATTTTCACAGCATTTGATGGGCAAAAAGTTTCACTGCTGAGCTTTCAGACCCATTTAACTCATCACGCAGCTACTCACTCAACTGGGTTGCTGAACTGTAATAAAAGACATCATTAAGTGAAACAGTTGATGGAAGTACTTGGCTCATTGGGTCAATGGTTATAGTTACAAGGAACTTCTTGTGAAGCTAATCGAGAAAAAACCTATTTTGATTTCTAAAACCAGCCTCTCTTTTCAAAGAGATACACATAGCAGTTTCTAGTAATGCACGTAAGTTAAGAGATTTTTGAGAAGATCACATTTGCACGCACAACCAGCACTGACATCAATAAGTTACGCTACAACACTGACTGGGACCCCACATTGTACTATTATGATGAAAGTTCTGAAAGTTTCACTGATTGTTAAGAATTCACTCTCCAAATCCATTGCAACCTTGCAGTGCAACCAGACAAATGCACTGAAACATTCCGTTTCCAGAAGAAAGACAGTATCCCCCACAAAGTTCCTAGAAGTTTGTGCTTCATTACTATTACTAAGCTACTTGATTACTACAGGTACATCTCCAAGGCAGTAGTCACAGAGGCCATCAGACTCTTCTCTATGATAGTTTATTAAAAAAAAAAAAAAAAAAAAACCTAATTAAAAAACCCCAAACCCTGATTTCATCCATTGCACAGGACGCTGTATGTTTCTCACTAGGATGACAAAGCCGTGACATGGGGCTGAGTCCCTAGTTACTACCTCAATATGCATTTGAAAAAGTTTTATGTTTAATATAGGAATAGCAAGCAAGAGACAGCACTGCTTTCATACCTCTCTCTACTACTACCCTTATGAAATGGTTCAGTTGCTTTCTTGCCTCAGTTTTTCAGGCTTTACTACTTTCATTATTTTGCCACTTCCTGTCTTTATTTTAATCAGCAAAAACTAGATAATCATCACAGAACAAAAAGCACAGTTTTCTGAGAATCCATTTACCCATGTGCTCCAAGTCTGGTGACATGTCACTAAACTGTCATTAAAATAATTGTCTCTAATACTATGTTATACATGACACCCCAGTCAAAGATTACAGCAACTTGTGTAAAATTCACATTTTTTGTGTATATTGTATGAATGAAGCATTGCTTCTTAAACAATTCATTTACTACTTATGATATATAAATTCCACAAAGAATGTAAATGTAAGGGATGGAACCCACCCATGGTATTTTAAACAGCATATTCTTGAAAGAAGGGAATTGTGGGTCTACTACTGATCTCATCCTGTTTTATCTCCAAGTATAAATGGCTTTCACAGCCCATTTTTAGACAGTCATTCCTAAAAAACAGGTTCAATCAGTAGAATTAAACTTCTATCATCATAGAATGGTTTGGGTCAGAAGAGACCTTTAAAGAAGGTCAAGGGCATCACTGAGGAGATGCCTAGTTACCATGTCATGCAGGGATGCCATTTCAGTCCCAGACTTAATCACTTGATATCAGTTCACACCAAGCTCTGAAGCAGAAACAACACAGAGAAATTACTTCTCACAACCAACTTCCCAAGATTTTCTTCAAGCTCTCCATCTAGGCTTTCATGAATAAGCCTATAATAAAATGTTACACAAAGCCAAGGTCATACCAGCACTGTTAAAGGACACCAATATGACTTTCTAATATCAGCTTTCATGCTGTAAAACACTGTTCTGCTGGCCTGGAAAAGATAGAAATCTGTATAAGCAGATCTGTTTCAACATCCCTAGTTAACTGCTGCTTCTAGTGAGAGATGCCTAGAATACTCACTAACATAACAATTTCCTGTAATTATAGGCAAGAGTGGTGACAGGATCAGAAGAAGTTAACCATTGCAGTAACTATTACAGAGTTTATCAGAATACAAACAAAACCCAAACAAAAAAAAAAAAAGACCCCACCCAAGACAAAAATGCAGTCTGCTAATCCCTGGGAATGCATCATAACACAGTGGCTGGCAAGTCCATGCACTGGTGTCTTCCACAGGTTATGTCTGCGTTGCTGCACGTGCAATCTCAGCTCTGCACAGTCAGTTCAAAACCACCCTGCAGTAAGAATCTGCTGTGTAGGTTGGGTCATTTCTGCAGTGACCAGGCATCAGTGAAGATTCCCTGAAAATGTGGCACTTGGTGCGGTCATAACTCTGCGAACTTGAGGATTTTCTCATCTGGTTGGGCTTCTTGAATGGCAGGAAGGAAGATGGGAGCCATAAAAGGGAGGAGGTTTGAGCATCCCCCATCTCCTCCCCACTTACACTAACAATGCCAATGCCATCTAGTGTTCAAGATACTGTGATGTAAAAAAGTGGGTAAAGTTATGCAAATGTTGTGTGCAGTGAAACCTGAGAAATGAAACTTTTTTACTCCATACTTTAGGCTTCTCATCATAAAGAGCAAAAGAGAATTTATACTGGAAAGGTTGATTTTCAGTACCTGGAAATGTTCCCACACTTCCCTCTCTACAGATCCAGCAAAAAGTGATATTTTACATCTGCCTCTGAATCCTTCTCTTTCTAAACATGGCAGAGGAAAAAAAAGACAATAATGGGCAGATCTTGCACCCAGCTCTATGAACAGCAAAAAATCCCCAAGAGATTAATTAGATTAAACAGCAACACTCAAATTTAGTAAATATGTACCATTGCAACACTCGAGCAATTGTGAGCCGGACTTTCAACAAAACCAGGCAATAAATACAGCCTGTTCAAGGATGTACACGCAGCCAATAACAACCATAAGATGACAATACAGAGCATTTAAAGAACGCAAGAGATAGAAAGTTCCTAAGGATAAACACACGCAACACATAAAGTCTTCTTTTTAGGAAACAAGGAGGTGAGTATATATCATCATCAGTACTTAATGTGCTTTATCATACCTTTTGTTCAAGTTTGATATCACATTCAGGGTGAGGGGGATTTATCAGTCTGCATCAGAAAGCTTCTCCAAAGCTTGTCCAAAATCAGCCGTCTGGAAATGTGGTAAAAACAAATCTTCTTAAAAGACTGTCACTGCTTACCACAACTTCCCCAACTTTCTCTTCTAAATCCAGAAACAGCTGACATATATAACAAAAAATGAATGAATAACAGCTAAGACAAAAGAGTTTTTATGCCTGCATGAAATCTATTCAACCTAATTTTCCCAAAAGATATGATAGCATATTGACGAAAATACCCTGAAAACCTTGGCAAGACATTTTTGAAAAATGCTGAACTTGTTCATGTAATACAGCACATACCACTGTACTCTTTGAAAGGGAATGAAAATGTGTCATTGCTTCAGTAAAGGCCGTTTCTTCTTCCCTCCCCATGTTTTCTGTACATCCAGAGATTTCTGCAAGCACAGACCTCCAGCCTCCATTTTGGTTCCATCCAGCTCAACTCCTCTCTTTAGGAGCCCCTGACTTTCAGGGCTTCCTAACTTTTCTTGCACATGAACTTTTAGGTAGAGAAACACTACTTCATACACACACATGCTTGTGTGCTACCCCAACCAGCTGGTCATGTTTTGAGTGACTCATCGTACGAGCTATGGCACCTTAACGATGTATTCCATTAATACATCATCAAAGCTATGACACCCGCATGATATATTAGTCTAATACATCACGGAAGTGCTGTATCTCTGACAATGTATTACTCCAAAACATGGCAACAGCCAGAAAGCTCTCAACAGAAGTTTTGTGGGGTTTTCAACTTATTTACATTGTATGAGTTTGGGTGGGGTTTTTTGTTGTTTTGATAGAAGGTTTTGTTTGCTTCTTTCTTTTTAATTTCTCAGAAATAAGTGTTCACTAGGGACACAAGGTCATAACTGATAAATATCGATATAGCTGAGAATCTATTTCACAGTCCACTACCTAACACATCCTAATCCATAGCGTGGATCATTGTGCCAGAGTACACACAGCTGGGGAGGAGGGGAGTGCTGGTCACGCCTGCTTTGTGCCCTGAGCCTCTGCACACAGTGCTGGGGCATCATCCCTCTGCAGTCACACCCAACGGCTGCAAACAACCAGCTCCTCCTTAAAGCCACCAGCAAACACTCTGCAAAATGAAGGGTTTCTTACAGACAACCTTTCTCAAAACGGGTTGCCAGAAAACGGGTGGAATCAATTTAAAAAACCTTCCCTAATTTAAATCTGTGCTCACATTTGCAGCGATGTATCAAAAGTCCACGAAACAGTGAGGTGTGCACTTAACATATCATTCCCGCACCTGGCACTACCCACCAATCTCTCTCCTCTGCTGGCAATCTATGGAGAAACTTTACAAAATGAAAATTTAATCTTTTTAGTTACTCATTTCATGACATAGAACACAGACCATTTCTATTTCTAAAACTGTTCTATTACTTACAGAGATCATTTACAGAAAGACAGGGAAAAAGAGAAAAAAGTCTTTTTAAAAGAAGAGAGGACTTCCACCCTGTTTCAAATCCTTTAAAAAAAAAACTTTAACTGATCACATGTATCATGTCTTTCCATGAGATTTTAAGGCTTTAGCCAGTGCAGAGAGTAACACCAATCACCTGGCACTACAGGTAATGCTGGCACAAATAAATCACTCTTTAATTTCTCTGATATAATAGAGTTGCATTCCACTGTTCACATAGATTATGTAGCTCTCCTCTTGCTGTTTACCTTCATGATTGTCAAAACCACACCAAAACCAGACTGATCAACGAATCTATATTATGTGAATCTATATGAATCTAGAAAGTAAAGCAGGTTATGAAGACGTGTATTTTGGGAAGGAATATTTTGCAAAAGCCCAAAGGTCAAAACCAGCCTACACTCTGGAACATAACAGAAGAGAAAGTACAAAAATTTAAAACAAAGTACCTGCAGCAAAATAAAGACAGAAAGGAGAAAACAGCATTATAGCCAGAGAAGTAAACAGAAAAGGTAAAAAAAAAAAAAAAAAAAAAAAAAAAAAAAAAAAAAAAAAANNNGAAAAAGAAAAAAAGAAAAAGAAAAAAAATCCTCACTAATAAAAATAAACTGAAGAAAAATGAGAAGAAACTGCCTTCCTCAAAAACCTTTCAGAAAAACTGTACCCAAGCAACATCCACAAAGGAAAACTTCAGACTGTGAGTCTCTGTGGCTGTCACCTTTCTAGCATAAACAAAAGCAGAAACCAGAGTGTGGATAGGGGCTCTTGGAAACATCAGTAACACAATGCTGTATCCGAATCTCCCTCTTTCAGATAAAGTCTTACAAGCTTCCAGGTATTTTGATATTTGCTTGCCTCTGTTTTGAGGGACAAACAAAGTTTTTTCTCCCTCTCTTCGAACAGACCTTGCAAGACATCCAGACTGTCACAGGAGGCAGCAGAGCAGAAGACCAAGAGCAGCTGTCACCCAGGCTCAAAGCCTGGTGGCAGAAGGGAATCCTGCACAGGGATTGCATGAGGAAAGGTGCCCATCACTTCACAGACTACTGCCCCAAACCCTGGCAAACCATGAAAATTACATAGTAAAAAGGAAATAAAAATTAATGACAGCTACTTAGCTGTTCTTTGGGACTACAGAGCCTAACACACTAAGGTGAAAGCTTAAAAGCTTAGTCCAAAAATATTTTTATGGCCAAAATATAAATCTTTCCTCCTATTATTTATTCATACATTTTTCACTGATTTCACTTAAAGTACTTCAAAGACAATCATTGCCGAGAACAATGGTAAGATACGCAAATCCTTCTGCTGCATTCCCTTTCCTCAGCCCCATGCTCCTCCTTTTCTGGCACCACAAAAGCTAGCTTAGACACCAGCCCTCCACATCCAAAGCACTGCCCGTTTCCTAAGGGCACAGCTTTTCCCATACAGGAAACAAGCATACATTTAATTTTAAAGCACTTGGCTGCAGTTCCCATGAGCATCTCCACAGCTGAGCCAAGGCACATCCTCAGGGACCTTCCCCCTGCCTGCTCAATACCATGGCATGTCCAAGGCAGCACATTTCTCCCTCTAGAGAAGATGTGGCCTATTCCTACACACCTACTGCTTTCCATAAACTCCAGGCTCTCTGCACTCGTGTAGCTCCTGCTGTGAGAGGTGGCTACATTCAACGCACAGGTCACTGCTCCTCAACAGCGCTCTCTGGTTACTCCCACCACCTGTGTGGTGCGTGCTGATGTGCTGGGATCTCTTGCAGCCTCTCTGAGTGTCCTTTGTCCCTGCTTAGAGCAGTGGAGGTTACACTGGGCCGCAAAGGCACTGTGAGAATGGCAAGAGCTCAACATCATTGGTGTTGGCAGACCTCACTTTGGTAGCTCCTGGAGTGCCTCCACCTTCACACAGCCCTGTGGAAGTCAGTACCACGTGCTGGCATTAGTGGCCACCTCCGCGGGCAGCTGAGCAGACCTGAGACAATGCAAGGGGGGCAGGAATTGCCAAGTAGGGAGATGGAAAACAAGATCACCATGGCAGGGAGGGTAGAGAAGACAAACAGGAGACAAGAAGACAATTCAGAGGCCTCTGACAGAAATCCATGTTTACAGTTTCCTGAGCGTTTGGAGTTCACTGCGTCTCTGGTACCATTTATACACAAATAAGCAAATTTTACGAATGCCAAATTGTTTTTTCTGGATTTATCGCTGAGATTCCCTACATTACTATTTTCCAATGGTCTAATGCAAGCTGTAAGAAGCATTGTTTACCGTGTCTAGCACACCACATTTCTTACTATTCACACGCAGGATAAAGTACAGCATTACTAAGCTACAGTTAAGTTACTTTCTATTAAATTATACTTGTACTCATTCTAATAATTTACAGGCAAATGTGAGTCTGGATTCAATTTTCATTTCCCTTCATTTGAGTACATTAATATTCTTTGATTTCTTTTCTACACAGTATTCTGTTTTCCCACAGTGCTGAAGCCTTCAGAAGCATAAAACATAAGTAGTCATAACATTACTGGAGGGAGGGGGATAAATGCTACTCACATGCATTTGAAAAGTCTCAAGTCTTTGCAGAGAAGGAAAAAATTAACACACATCAGCAGAGTAAGAGATTCCTAAGAAAATGTAACCAAGAAAACAGTAAAAAAGTGCTTAATTTGGGTAGGAAAGGCTTCATAAAAATAACTTTTCTTATGTCTAAAATCAACTGCCATGTAACAGGGAAAAAAAACCGTTTCGCATATATATAATCTCTTTTCCCAGTAGGTTCCAAAAATAACGACACACAAAACTTATCCAATTTGATTCACTTTCAGGAAAAATTCAAAATAATTTGGGGATTGCAAAACAGAAATGGAAAATAAACTGCTTCTGTATCCTACCTTGTCCAGCATTCAGCATACACCACAGGATCAGGTGGTCCATAGGACACTGCCCTTCCAGATACACCTGAGAGCAGAGCTGGGGCAAAGGTAGGATGCAGATGAGACCTGTGCCATCCACCCACCAGTGGGCAACCAATTCCTATCCGCCACACTCCTTTCCTGGGTCCATCCCCAGCTCAGATGTTTTTTTCTTGGTGAGCCACCTTGGCTAAAAGATCATTTCTCCACTGACTTTTGAAACCTGTTAATCATCTCCAGATCCTAATCTTGACATAAATACTTTGTATCAGAATAAATACTAATAGCAACATTGTCAAGACACATTTGTGTAAAGGAAATGTGGAACAGATCAGATGCTGAGCTACTAACAAATTACAGTGTCTTAGGAGCAACAGACACTGTGCAAAGATCTAGAGCCTGCCATACACCCTGGATGAATTAAAGTTAGATGAAAACATATTTTAATTATAAGATACTAATCATGAAATATAAGCACCTAAGTGATTGCTGGACTGCCTTTCTGAAGGCACTGACAGGAAAGGTTATGGAGAAAATAACCATTTCACTTGAAGAACTATAATTCAAAAAAGAATATCCCCCTCCCTTAAACATATTGCACAGTACACAGAACCCACACATTTAATAGATGAACAGAAGGATTTCTATTTAGTTTTTAGAATAAAAGATGACCTATAAAGAAAACCTAAACATTAACCCAAGCACAGAAATAAGTTCTGCACACCAAGGGTGAGTGCAGAAATAACCTCTGGAAAAGAGGGAATTTATAGCTCCTGCAGAATCCTCCCCCCCGTTTCGGGTTCATACTTGACACTTTGAGTGCATCACGCTGGAACGCAGCCGTTGCACTGAGGCAGCGCATAAAGCAAAGAGGAAATTGCCTGTTTTTTCATCTGTAGGACAGCAACGAAGATGATAATAGAGAGGAACCTTTAAAAACTGTGTGCCATACCAGAAAATGCGCAATTCTTACTAGTGACCCTCTGGGACATTTCAGTACATTAAGGAATATTCAAGTGTCTTTGGTGTCAATAGCAAACACTGAACTAGCTAGAGTACTTTATTAGAGCTATAAAGAATGCTTTCCAGAGGGTTTTGGATTCATGCACTGATTTCTCCCCTCTTATACTGCCCACCTAGCAAGGGAGCACAAGGCTCATTTTTCAGTGTGTTACATCCATATGAAAGTTGGCATTCTTGGTTATCTTAAAAGGATACTGCCCCATGCTACAAAACCTGTGGCCAAAACTTATCAATATTCTCAACAAACTGTATTTTCTGATTTTGAATTTGAAATTTTCATGGAGCCATCTGTATGGTACATATCACACAAAACCATCAGCTAGTGGTAAGAAGAATTTTACTTTATCCTGTGAGACCTCATCTGGTAATGCTGACCTGAGGATTACATTAAACATGGTGTCTTACTTGCAATAAATTCTGTTCTTAGTGCATTTGGGAGGAACAAAGCACACACTAGAGGTCCTCAGGACCCACACCGACACCATGCTGGTCCAAGGTAGGAGAGCTACCTCCCCCAAGGGAGCTGTGCCCACCCTAAAGGCAGCCCCTCTTCAGTGGGAATGGTCACTGTGCATACAATAAACATCCTGTTCCTCTGCAGTCTGCACGCTCAAGGAACAAAGTTAAGCCATAAAAAGGTTTTGCTGCTCATGAAAGACTTGTGTCCTGAGGGACTACTCACCAGACTGACGTGGCCAGAATCAGACTGCGACTCTGGCCTGTGGCCACAAGCTCAGCAGCAGCCATGGGCCACATGAGGCTTCTCTACCATGGTCAGAGGTCCCAGACAAGCACAGCGAAGGGGATGGGGCTTGGGGGCAATCTCCAAGCTCCTGGAGGAGCTACTGAGGTTTTCTGCATGGGTGTTTTCTGTATTGTAAGCCGAAAGGACATCTATAACTGATGTACCACTGGCTCTGCATTTTGTCCAGGCAATTTTCAAACATGACCTAACTCATAACGCAACCAGCTCTGGGAACTTATCAGACAGTTCTGCCCAGACTTGATTAAAAATTGTAGCACAACTGGAACCTCACCTGATTTGAATGGATTCATGCAATGTTAGTCAACTATTACAGTGAAAAGTGGGCTCATATGCAAATCTGAAGTTTCCTTTTTTGGGACTCAATTAAAGTATTTTTCTGAGATCTGTTTCCTACTAAAGCAGTTATGAGCAAATCACCTGTAAACAAATAGAAAACATAAACAAGGGGAACCATGCAGTGCTAGAAATCTCACAATCTGAAGTACAGTATTCAAAAGGATTAACCAAAAAGTCTCAAGTCCTTGTTATCCTCCACGTAATACAGTATGTATTTCAATTCCTCTGGTGCCAGCTATCCCCACTGTCTTGTTCAGATCACCACAGGAATTTGTAACAAATTTTGCAATGCTTTTGACCTGTATCAGCTTATTAAACTTTTATGAAAAATCAATGGAGTTCAATCATGTTACGAGCTGTTCTTCACACACTTGTCAGTGGCAAATAGAGAAGTCTATTTATCCCAAAGTCTAGAGAGAAGATGTTGAATTGGATACAAGTCTCCAATCATATGACCTTACAAATGAAAAATTAAGAGAATGAAAGATATGCATATTTGGAGAAAAACAGGAAACTGAGAATTTGGAGTCAATGTTTTTGAAGGAGGGGTGAGTTGCAAGTTACATAAATGAAATTAAGTAATTGCATTAGAAGACATTTCAAATAGCCACCCTAATGTGTATTTTGATTCAAGGGGAAATAGGCAACTTGGTCACATCACCACATCATTAGAAGAAAGGGAAAAGAAGATGGAGCATACTTTCTCCTTTTCTTTCTCCCTGAGGCAATCTTTAACACCACGAGCAGGTTAAGGGGAGATGTTTGTGCTCTTGTCTGGGCTGGTTCAGTCAAAGGACAGTTCTCTCCTGGCACACACAGCAGTTCTGCTTGGGAAAAGGAGTCCAAGCACCTCAGGAAAGACTTGGCAGCAGAGCGAGACACCTCACATTGTGGTGATGAGCACACATGTCCAGACAGCCTGACATCAACTATGCCAGCCTGGTGAGTCCCATAAACACCAGCATCAGCAGGGGTATGATAAAAATAAACCAAGAAACAGAATGCCTCACCAAAAACCACCACCCCTTAAACATGGCCTCTGGGCTGCAAGGCTACCATTGCTGACTTAACTGCTCTTTTTACCTGGATTTTGGGCACACAGACAGACTACTAGTTCAACACCATGTTTCAGTTAAAAACACTGAAACAACTAAGAACCAAATTCTGCAGAAACTCTCCTGTGGAAGTTTCAACACTTAAGCTCCAGTATATTGAATAACCAGTGCACAACACATTAAGCTTAAACAGAAAAGATAGTGTCTCTTGTTTGTTCTATTTCTTTATTTTTCTTACCTATTGTTTTGTTTTTAATTTCCGTGAGTAAGCAGTATTGGTATCCTGCTGGCTTCCTGCTTAGCCACAGGAGAAGGAAGGGGAATTTTTGCAATAATTTAAAAATACACTGAAAGTATGAAAAGGTTAAGAATTCTGAAGAAAAAAAATAAACTAAACAAAAGCAAAGCAACCTGGAAAAAGTAGCCTTTATCAAATGATCAGAGCAGATGAGAGTTCTACAAAGAAGAGGCTGTCAAAATTGCATCCTTAGTAAAAATATGCCTATGATATTTTAAAACAAAGCTGTGAACATACCCAGTTTCGTTTGCCTTAGTTTTATTTGGTTGGTTTTTGAAGTAAAATTGAGTGGTCTCCAGCAAGCCATCCCAAGGTGCAGAAAAGTGAGATTACTATTCATGTTTCTCATAATGCAATATTCTACTGCAAATGAAAGAGGAATCCTTGTGTTTATCGTCTTGCCAAATCCACAGGCTATTTGCTTTTATGCCAGCCAATTTTTTTTCCAGAAAAAGGCAGCCAAAATGCTTCTTGTAGGGAAAAATAAATTTTGTTATAAGTAAAAGAAAAAAATTAGTGCAAATAAAAAAAAAGAAATACCACATTTTAATACTATTTTCAAAGACTCAAGTATTTCACAACAGATCTTTCACCTCCGAAATAAAGGGAGGCATTAGGCACAGATTTATATTAATTAGATTAACTAAAACATCTGGAAAGCCTATTTGCATGCCATCTGCATTTAATTAGAGCCCAAGACCTTTCCTGCTGCAAACATACCTTAGCAAAGACCTGCAGGTTTACTCAGCTAGAGTGGACAAGGGTCAATAGGCCAGCTTCGACCAGCAACAAGTCTGAAACTCAGGAGCTTTATGCAGGGCAGCACATTTTTGTTACAATATTCTGCAGTCTTGTACTTTTTGCCTCGGCTGCCTTCACTATAGGAAACTGAAGCCACACTACAATGTACTGCAAAAAGGAACTGGTAGCAGAGCTTAGTCTTTAGCAAAGGTTGAGTTCATGCTGTTGCTGCATCCTCTGAAGGGAATGCTGTTTTGCTGTCTCCAGCCTTGATTACTGTGGGGGAAAGCCCTAAATGGGATATTCTTTTGGCTTGATAGACAAAACATGTGTGTTAAAGCATCTCACAATGTGAACATGGTCACCAAGGGAATTGCTGCTTAACCCTTCTAAAGTTAACTTGGGTACTGCAGGGTGTTTTCATGATCTTACAGAAGACAATTGAGAAAAAAGGTTTAAAATGCTATTTTCTGCAGTGGACATCAGGTACATCTATAATGTAAGAAACAAACAATAAATGATAAAAATAGAAAAATATAGTCAAACAACACTGACATTAAGATAGAAATATTCTCGTCAGCTGTTACTGAAGAAAATTTATCAAGACAACAGGGAACGTCTGAAAAGAGCCTCTGACCACCCTTTTGACTTCAAACAACATAGGAAACAAACCTGATGGCATTTAATGATTAGTTTAACATCTATTAAAACCAAATTTCTAAACCTCTGCTCTACTCTGTCATTAAATATAATCAACCTTTGGGAGAAAAGGAATTCATTCATTTGTGTATATGAAAGATTTTTTTGTGTAATGACTTTTCCAAAGCTGGCTTGTGGATTGGGGTGGTTTGTTTGGGTCTTCTGTTTGCCTTGGGTTTTCTTTTTGTGGGGAGGGCAGGAGTTTTGAATGGGCACAAAGTTCAGAAAACAGATTTCAGGTGTGAATATTTGGTATTTAAGTTTCTAGAATGAGTGGCTGAGCCCACTTCAGAGTTGGGAGTGGAAAAACCAAAGCTTTAAGGTTTCTCAAAGAGTCTTACACTAAGTTACACAAATCAATGCATAAAGTTGCTTAGTTTCAGTCTCCTAAAATGGGAACAGTTAGATTTTTGTGCCTTATAATGGTATCACTGAATTAAAACCCATTAATCCTTGGGAAGTACTTAGATACCATACCAATAGAAACCATACAAATAAGCACAGTAGCCCTACCAAGTTTGATGGAGTTATTTACAAACTAGAAAAAAGTGGTCAAAGGAAAAAATTCTTCATTTTCATTATAGCCGCTCTTTTTGCCAAGGTCTTTATCACTATCTCACAGGTTATATTATTTGGTAGTTGTAAAGGCCAAAAGGACTATTAACTTTGAAATTAGGCCAACTGATTCCAGCTGAAGCTCATGGACAATTCTACTCCTCCTAAGTACAGTGCAAATATGGTTCCTCCTAATTCTGTCAAATTTCCAGAAAAGCTGCAAAATGCTCTCTTTTTCCTTTCAATTATGCTGGTTCAACATACTATGACTTTTTATTACACACTCACTCTGCTCATGCCATATATCAATTATTTCATGGGAAAGTCCACTCTTAAAGTAATAAAATCCCTTCCTACTTCAATATGGTCCTTTTAGATCAATCAGCATAGCATGTGTTAAAGATCTGATTTCTAATTACAGTAAAGCAACAAAAGAGGTGGAGGGAGGGATATGTAGTTCATTGTCAGTCATTTTATCAAATAGCATCCACATTTGCTTGGAAGTAAGGCCTAATTAGCAATCTCCTTCCTCAGTAACTACTTTTCTTTAGCTTTTAAGCCAGGCACGCAGGCCATTAACAAAAGCTCTTTGGTACCTATTAAGAGAGCCCATTAAAATTAGTAAAACTTTATCTTTAAAGAAAAGCATGACTTAGCCAATGCAGAACAACTCTGATAGCACTAACCTGGCTATAACCGGAATTACTTCTCATTGTGCTCCAATTTAAAGGGAAAGGACAAAGCACCGTGAACTGTCAGGTGTGTTTGGTTTTCAGTCCACTTTACTGGATGGGGGAATTAAAAAAAAAAAAAAAAAATTACTATTTAGGAGCTATACTGCTGAACAACAGATAACTCTTACAATCTCTGTCCATGGAGGAGCTTCATAAACATACCAAGCAAACTGCTCTGCTAGGAATGTCCCTTTATGCTGAAACATGTTTAATTAATCTTATGACAGATGGAAAAATGGAAATGTGTAATATACAAAAAACTTATTTTTAAATTACTAGACCAGGTTTCAATTGCTGATAACCTCAGGTCAGATATACAATAGGCCAGGCTTCTGTGAAGCAGTAAACTTGGCATCAGTTCTCTACATTTAGGCATAGGCTGATCAGATTTTGTTTTGCATAGGTCATTTAATTAGTAGTATCAGTAACTCTTACTACCTTAACATCATCTTCCTTTAGCTAATGACACCGTTTTGCATGTGTTAAGTAAAACAGGAATTAACAAAATTCCAATGGCTTACTTAAATGATAAATAACAAGCCATTTTAAGGAAGAAATCTCCTAGGGAGTGCGGAAAAACCTGCAGCTGAAGGCAAGCGAGTCAGGATGTGTAACTCTGCACAGGCATAAACAGGAAACAGAGCAGCTTGCGTTTGGATTGACAATCTGGCTCCAAAAGGCTCATCTACAGCGGGCACAAAGCTTGACCCCTGTCAAACATGCAATCCATGGCTTTGTAAGAGTTTTCTGCCGTGATACCTCTCAGGGTTCCCTTCTACAAAGTAAAATATTTCTTTCTCTACCATTCTGCATGGTCAAGAAAGGTCTTGCTTAGAGAAATACTGAAGATTAATGATGTCATCTTTATTGTAAAACATTTCCTTATGTATCCACTTCCTACAGCTTTGGCAATAAACTCCCTGGGATGGAAACATCAGAGATTAATCATTTTGTAATGCAGAATAATATTCAGTTCTTTTATTGTCATGTTCCAACATAACATAGGAACTAGCCTGACTTACCACAAAGGAAATCTCAAATGCTATGTCATCAGTGCCACCAGGGCTTAACCCTACTTCTATATATTTCACATTTCTGAGGCACTGACCCCATATGAATTGAGTACTGTGCAATCTCATTATGCAAAATCTTTACGCTAGTGTTTCCAGAGTGTGAGTCCTGCACACAAAGCTCACCATAATGCCAGGAGCTGATCTCTGTGCAGGGCAGCGCCATTCACCTACTAGGTCAGGAAAATGACAACAAATACTCAGACAATAAGGTGAATCACAGACCTTTCATGACAGAGATGCATCAGGCCCCTTCCACTACATTTCAGATTACAATGCCTGCCTGTAAGGAGTCATTTCATCTCTGAAAACAACATGAGCAGTGTGGAACTTAAGGAAATTCAGTAACAGCAGTAACTTTACTCCTAAGGATGTTTGCCAAGCCAAGGATTTGGTCTTTGTACAACAGACTGTGGAAAGGAGATTTAGCCATGCAGCAAAAAATAATGAGAAGAACATGAAGAACAGGGGAACTTGTTCTTGTTCCCTGCAACACTTTGAGGAGTGTGGGGGGAAATCCTGCAAACAAGATTTTTAAATTAGTAGCCTAAAGTTAAATATTTAATAAAGCTCAGAATCAAATGGAAATAACTTGAAAAAGTTTTGCAAAACAAATTTGAATCTGGGAACTTCATGTTCAAAGCTTCTGAGAACAGGAATGTGGTCTCAGCTAGAACACACCAGGAAAATGCACTATTTGCCATATCTCCTTTACAACTAATAGTGAAAACACATATTAAAATTTAATATTTTTTACTTGTGACATTTTTTACATGTGACAATACGGTCACATGCTGTTGTCAGAAAGGAAAATAGTTCTGTAAAGCATTACATTCTATTAGAAGTACCTCTACTTTTTTTAAAACACCAATCAAAATTCAGACAGTTTCAATCGTTCACTCATACATTTACATCTTCAAAAATCTTCTCCACAGTACAAACATCTTAGAAAGAATATTGCTAGCATACCCCATATAGACCTTCAGAACATGTTTTCAGTAGCCCTATTAAGGTGCTGCAGAGCTCTATTTATTTAAAAACTATAAAGTGTGATGGGATCTCTCTCGGAAGAAATAAGCATGATTCTGCCCATTTTGTAAAAGTGCTACAACTAACATGCAGATGAATGAGATATGCTGGAATAAACATAATTGGTATTATAAAGAGACTGTCAATGCCACTATTAGATTCTTGTGGTCTAAAAATGTTTTCCAGGTCCCTTTTTTTCTGTTTTATTATTTGTACCATGGTGACTAGCAATAGTTAGATCTGCAGGGTGCAAATCAAAGAAAAAGGTTCTTACCTGGAAAGGCTAGAGATTGAATTTGATCTTCTCTCATGTCTTATCATGGTACTTGTGGGGAGGAGGGAAGGCTATTTAGGTTTCATTTTAAAATTAATTGAAAAAGCAGTTGTTTTTTATTTTGCAAACAAATACTTTGCAGATGGGTAACAGCTTGCATGTGATCTTTCACTCATATATTTGAAAGAATATTATATCTTTTGGTTCTATAAATCACTGCAATTAAGGGATATTTTTAGTGCTTTAAGAACTTTTTGGTCATTTTTTTCAAGAACGGTATATGATTAACCAGATCTCACGCTTGCAAAATACAGCACTGTGTTGGAATGATTTCCTCATTCACAGTCTTCCTAAGAATTTTACTGCAGCCTCATGAAAAACAATATACTGAGCTAAGCTTGTGTCCCACCAATTAATTCATTTCAGCAAGTAGAAGGCAGGGATGTGGACTTCCAGTAAAGCGGACACGAGGAACAAGGGTCAGAGGAAGGAGGTGTAAAATGTCCATTTGTCACCTACACGTGTTAATCACTAATAGGACGGCAGGAGATGTCTCAGGGTGTTTCGGGGATGAAAGCAAACCACACCACGCACCAACACCTCCATCCGTCGGCCAGCGAGCAGCGCGGGCACCGTGCGCTGAGGCAGTGGCACAGCCCAGGCTGGCACGCACCGGCTGCGTGCCCGAGCGGAGCAGCACGGTGTGCGGCAGGCGTGTGCGGGGGGGAGGTGCTGGAAGGAGGCTACTGGGGGAAAAGCCAGGGGAAATTAGGTGGGACAATCAATTACAATATTTGAAAGCCTGTGATTAGCATACAATGACCAATTTCCTATTTAAAAGGAAAAAAAAAAGTTCAGTGGCATGTATTTAAGGCATATTCAGAATGTTATTTTAACACATAAGCAACAATAGTTTAGAAATCCCTGCTCCGAGCTGAGGATGGAGCTAAGCACCTCAGTAGTGACACAATATAAACTTCAGCACATGAAATACTGGAAGTTGATGTAAACAGCTTTTAATAGCAGTGAACATTTGTTCGCTTTGTTTAGACCATCTGGATGTTCCATTGTGTTCAGTTCAGCACCGACTGCCGTCGGGTGACAGTTGATATATGTTAAGTACAAGCAAAGTGCCTCAGCCACTCCAGGGACCCGGAGCAGAACTTTGCAGGGTTTTGTGGAATACGCCGTCAGACCGCAGCGCAGTCGCCTGCATCCTTAATGGCTTAGGGCCAAAGTCCTCTGGCTTTTTTTTTTTTTTTTTAAATCAAAGCAGGGTTTTGCTTTTACTGTTTGAAAGGTTAGGAAAACTATGCCAAAGTTCTTCCAGGCAGCTTGGAGAGCACCAGCTGACAGGAACGATTTTCAATATGGAGCAAAGAATAAAGAGCACCAGTAATCCTGAGAGATTCCAGGTTTCACTCACTTTACATGCAATGTGGCTAACGGCCATGGGAATGCCACAAAAAAAAAAATTACTTATAAACGCACTGATGTAAGTGTTCTGAAGAAAATATAGGAAATCAACAGTTGGAAGCATGGAGATTTTCCCATGCCTATCCAATAATATACTACATTATATGCTGCCTACATTTTGAATAGTTGGCAATCAAAGCTGTATTTCAGGTACTCTGGCTATCCACATTTAATCCCTGATTGTGATGAAATTGTGACTGTGAAATGCTCTGACTCCTGAAATTAAAGGAACGATGTAAAGCAGAAATTAGTAGTAGTAGTAGTACTACTACTCCTACTACTGTTCTGCATCTTTACATAACCACCACTTCAGTTCAGTTTTATACAATTAATACTTTTGGAAAGCAGAAAGGGACAAAATCTGAAAGCTTATTTGGATGCATTCACATACAAAAATACGTATTTTCAAATTTAGGGTAAAAAACTGAAATAGTTGCACTCAGCCTTTTCTTATGGTGCTGATCATATAGTGCAGAACTGGTTTTCCACCTCTGGAAGTATTATTATTTACTAAATTACAGGATACATTTGGAACACCACTTAAAATATAATTTTATTTTTAAATCTGAAATTAACAGGCACAAAAGTATGGAAAAACATGGGGAAAAAACCCACCCTAAATGCTCATAGGGTATGATCGTCTCCTCTTTCTCTTTCAGTTATACTGTTACATTATATCATATTTTTGTCACTGGCTTTTTCCTGCAAAGTTTAGCTCTTGTATGTTTGACTCTTACAAGCTGCTGCAGTATCCTATTTATCCACCAAAAAGGTAGCACACAGGCGGCCACACTCCAAGGTTTCCACATTACAGCTCAGCTCTGACAGGGGCTGAGAGCACATATTAGTTTCCATTCTGCTTTAACAGCCTCCTGAAGGCTATTCCAAAGGGTACCAGGCAATAGTGGCTGTGAGAGGCATCCATGTTAAACCACCCTGCAAGGATGAATCTTGTCTCATCCACTTTGAAGCTACCAAGCAAGCACTGTGTGCATGGCAATTTCAGCCACTCTTTGGAAATAACATCCTCTTCTCCTTTTTTCAGTCTAACCCAAAAGAAATCATAGGAATAGGAATAGAAGTATTTTCTTCTAAAAAAATTACGAAGAGAGCCTCCAAATTTTATTTGAAATTTACAGAAAATTGTCCTGCAAATTATATTCATTTGAATTAATGTCATTCGTTTCAAATGGAATGAAAATAAGCAATGCCTCTGAATGAAGTCAGCAAGTAATAAATTTATTATTTAAAGAATGCTTTACATAACTTCAAAAAATATCCACATCTTCCAGAATCTGGTCCAAAAATGTAAGTGATTAACACATTCTGCATTCAAGCTCAAAACCATGATCAAATTACAACATTCAAATATAGACCACTACTACTGTAAAGGAGTCACTATGGCTGGAGTTAGTAACATCCAGCTCATTTAGATCGCTCACCTAAATCAATGGGACAACTCAACTCATTCAGCTGGATTTCTGCTAGAAGACAACAACACATTTCCAATGTCTAGGTAACTTCTGAACCGTCTCTTCCATTGTTGCAATGTGCTAACTTTTATAATTCTGCAATAGGAACACAGGATTGCCTGGTTTCAGCATTACTCCCATTTTGGACAGATTTTCAAAAGCTTAATGCACAGCTAATTAATCACAAAGAAATGCACATCTCATTTGTGATTTGAATTTACAGCTATGCTAAGATTTCAAATAGTCTTATCAACACTAAATAAGTGCTGCAATACTAAGAACTGCAACAAAGTAAGTTTTATCTAATTTCCAGAAAGACAGGCACAGAGAAGGCAACTTAGTCAAAGGGAATATGATGTCTGTCTAGCTCCCTTCCAGAGAAAACCTGTCCCAAACATTGCGGGTGCTCAAGCACTACCTTTTTCCAAGTATTATTTGAAGTATTTCTTTTCTTTAATATCCCCCTTTTTGTCAGTTTAAAGCCTCTAAGTCCCAAACTGACAGTTCAATAAGCTTGACCAGAGCTACAAAAACATCACACAAGCTTCCAGTTAGTTGATGACTGGGACTCACCTGTGATGTTAATGGAAATTGAAACTATTTATTTGCAGGCCAAAACATGATCACGTTTGTCCATTTCCCTCTGTTGTTCCAAATGAATATCCCGTCATTAGTTACATTACATCCTTTTCTTAGTTCTTTGAAGTCCTATTTTTTTTTCTTTTACACTGCCTAGTCAACAGAACAGCCCTTCACAGGCTTCATAATCAGTAATCTTTGTACTGTACAACACAACTGTAACATGTTGTTTTCTTAGCATAATATTAAGGTTTTAAAAAATTATCAACCAATTACTATTACATCAGACAAGAAATCTATGGTAAATTAATAAATCATGAAATAATTTGCTCTTTGAAAACCCATATAATCAATAGCTCTCATGCTATTTTATACAGTCATGTAGTTAAGCAAAAGAAAAATGCAGACATTATTAAAATGTCGTAGAAAATATCAAAGTTTCTGCTTTGTTTTTGAAAAAATGCAGTGGGTATT
Organism: Dasyornis broadbenti; assembly: GCA_013397935.1. Lineage (NCBI taxonomy): Eukaryota > Metazoa > Chordata > Aves > Passeriformes > Dasyornithidae > Dasyornis > Dasyornis broadbenti. The sequence goes on from VZRN01002122.1 coordinate 105,415, forward strand.
GCAAGTTTATGTGCATTCACACACAAACTACTTAAGTATTTAATTTTTTGCGTTTTTGTAGCAATGTAATATTTCAAAAGAAATTTAATTTGATCGGATTCAGAAGAAGTTATTCAATAAATGATAAATGGATGTGCTGTAAAATGTAATGTCACCTAGTTAAAAAAGAAAAGAGAGAGAAGATGCTAATTCTGCTGATGAAGATATTGTTTTTCCCCTCTTGTGCCCTATTCATTATGCAAGGCTGCAGAATATGAAGTACAGTGTGTGATCCGGGCGATCTAATGATCTCCCACACCTGCTCATCTGGTACAATTTTAATTAACACTCCAAGGAGGTTTGTCAAGAGTAATCAAAAACATTGTCGCTTATAAAGCTGTGGCAAGAAATCAATAGTTTTCATCAGAAAAGGTAAGGTCTGGCATAACTGAACCATTTAATTGCTTCATTCCAATAAACAAAAACTGCACATTTTAATGACTTGATTTTGGAGATCAATATCTAACCACATATTGCATTAAACAGCAACATGTGGTGGGATATTCACAGCCATTTTAATTCAGAATGAAGCATTCCTCTCTTTTTATTTCATCTGGAATGGCAATAGGTTGCTGAGCCCATGCAGTGCTATGATTTATATCAAATGAGTGACCTCTAGGGCCGTAAGACTAGAACGGGTGACTAGTTCTCAATGGTAAGCTACTGGCACTTGACAAAGTGCATGAAGCAGAATGAATTTACTTCTCTTTTCCTCAATCATCAACAGGCTCTGCCCTGACCCCCATACTGACTCCTATAACAAGATCTCCTGTCTCTGACTGAAAAATTTACTGTCATGTCTACTTTTCATTGAGCTCAAGTGAGTACTTCTGTCACCTTCAGTGAACTGAGTCTGTAAAAGATTTAACTAAACACCAGTCACACTTTAAAAACTAAGCAAGAACAACTCATAATAAAAAACACCACTTTTAAGCACTTCTATTTCTTAAAAGTCCAGGAGCTGGGCCTTTTTATTATGATTCTGCTTCTTTAAGTGTTTGTCATTAACCTGTTAAAAGCTACTGCTCCACAAAGAAACGAATTAAAGCTCAAGGTATAATGCAGGTATCATAACATTAGTAAAATCTGTTAGTGCTGGAACACTCCTCCTGGACACAAAGCCAGCTAAAGTTTAAGTGCTTGTGAACTATGAAAGATTCAACAACATGGAATTTTATACATGTAGATAGCACCTATAAATCACACAGTCATTTAAATTAATGATCAGATTTTTATACAGTGTACAGCATCACTGTGCTCAAAATATGTCTATACAGTAACGATATTAACAATTTTTTTACTATTCAAAAATATGTAATTTTAAAGCAATATTTGTAAAACATTTTTTCCACATACTTTCAATAATAACAGTTAACATAGCATATACGATACCCAGCTACATATAAAAGCAGGAACGGTGTATCTTAATCATTTTAACTAGTATTTTACCAGTATTTTAACTTTACAAACTAATAAAATCCAATATTGCAAGACCCCTGTCAACAATAAGGCAATTAAAAGAATGACACTTGATGGTTTATACCAACATCTCACTAAAGCCTTACACAAAATTTTCACTCCCTCTTTAATTTTCAATTCTTCTACCCTCCCTGCTTCACAGCTTCTGGCTATTGGCTTTTACAATCTGTCCCTAGGGAACCAGGAGTTATTACCCCTGTCGATGGAAGAGAAAGGGATGTTATTCCCCTGTCACCCTCTCCGGCTCCAGCAGATTCCTAGCTCTGATCTATAGCCTTCATTGGAGAAAAGCGTCTGACATGCTGTTAGTTTTCAGCCCTGTCAGATCCATCTACCCATGCTACTGGCATTACTTACTGGAGTCAGAGTCACAGGAGTCAGACCAAAAATTTGAGAAGAAAACACTATATCTACTTCTATTTGAGTAAATATAAGAGAGAAATGTCTCCTGCAAAGCATGTAGGGTTTCAGGAGGCACTATGTGCCACGTACACTTTGAATCTGAGCTTAGAAACAGCTAAAGTAGTACCTGATATTATTCACGACTGCAATGGAAATATTTTATAAACTAGGTGGGACCAGATAAAGGATACAGAACAGTTAGTGAGATGGACTTAAGCAAGTTTAACAATTCCTTCAGTACTGTGTTAACAAACTACAGCTTAATTTTTTACTGCTTCCTTTTAATCCACATTCACATGACAGCTAGGTAAAACGGGCAGGGGAGAGGCACAGCATGAGATGGCTGTGACTCACTTTACTTGCAGGCTGCCTGTTATCCCACAGTACAAATCTATACATCAGCATTTTGCATGCGTCATTTTACAGGTCTTCAACAGCAAATTAACTTTTAATGTAAACCACCTATAAGATGACTGTATAGATGGCTGGTTTAGTTTCTGTTATACTCCACATGCTCAGCAATGGAACTGATCTCTCTGCCTCAATAGCTGCCCCAGTAGTGGAGGGCCTGGCTCTTATCAGCACTACCTGCTCTGGTCAGACACTTCTCCCATTAGGCTACAGCCAAAAACATTGTGCTTGGTGTGCCTGTCAAGGAAGGGGTGGTGCTTGATCCCAATACACACAGCTATTGCTCACACCATCAGCAACAGTGATACAGTCAAAACTGGGAAGTGGGAGTCCTGCTACAGCAGCGCTCAACACGTCTTTGGGCAGATAGGTGCCATCATGCCTGTCACCTCACTGATCTCCTCTGGGCAGAGCTTCTCAAGTACCTGTTTCCTGTCTCCCGGCCTTTTTTTCCATCCCCTCTTTCTTGCTTTTTTTTCAGCAAGGCTGTGGGAAGAACAAATTTTCTTCCCCTTTACATTTTTTAGAGCACAAGCTCCTACTTTCCATGTTTCACCATATGCAAGGAGGCTGAACAGGAAAGGTGCTGCTTTCACTTCCTTTCTCTCTCCTGTACTCCATGAGAAGCAGGAGCAAGTGAGCTATTACTAGAGGAGATAAGGGATTGGAGGCAAGGCAGTGACTGTAGATGGCTTTGGATGAGAGCTACTGGACATTGTCCAGGTGGCCATGAAGACCAACAACATCCTGGCCTGTATCAGCAACAGTGTGGCCAACAGGACCAGGGCAGTGATTGTCCCTCTGTACTGGGCACTGGTGAGGTTGCACCTCAAATCCTGGTTTAGGGCCCTCATGACAAGAAAGACATTGAGGGGTTGGAGTGTGTCCAGAGAAAGGCAACAGAGCTGGGGATGCTAACAGGGATTGGGACTAAGCTGGAGGTAACCAGAAAAAGGAACAAAAAAGCCACAGAAACAGGAAGAAGTTTCAGAGGGAATTTAGATATCACTAACATGAAAATACAGTTCAAAGCATCAAATGAAGAAGGCAGTCAGAGAGAAAATACAGGAAGAAAAGATGGGAATTTGGAATAATTATTGCAAAGAAGACTGAACGGGAACAAGTAACAGAGAAAATGAAGGAAAGTGTGCAAAGAACAACAGAAAAACATTGACTGAAACTTGGAAGCCCAAGAATGAAAGTTTAAAGAGAGAATACTGCTTGTATTTAAAAAAAAAAAAAAAAAAGGCTACAGACCAAGCAGATTTTGCCTTGAGGAATCTGTTACTGACTTTTCTGAAGGAAAATGTGATGGTGGTGAAGAGAGAACCTGACTATTCACCATGCAAAAATTACCAAGAAAAGCAGCAAAGTCAAGTACAGAAGAGGCTTGTCATGTTTGAAAGGTGTAGGAAGGAATGGGAAAAGTTTCTGAAAGCATTCATGAGGTCAGGAGATTTATTCTTTTGGAAAACACCAAGTTTACTTGAAAGACCATGGAAGTTCCCATCCATAAATTTTATTCTCCTTGTAAATCCCCTTCCTATGTTACTCCAGCATAACACTGGAAATAACAAAATTTTCCAAAACAGGAAAATCTCCCTCTGAACACTAAGTCTTCAGCCACTTCATGGCAGGATACAAGACAAATTCGAGTTTTCAAAAGGTTGCAGAGGTCCCATTTCTCCCACCTAGACAGTTTTCTTCATCTGAGCTTAATTATCACCTCCAGGGTTTCCCTCCTCATTTAAGTCCTTAATCCTGAACTAAAACATCTTTTAGACAGTCTATGCAATAAATACATTACATCTCAAAATTACATCTCAGGGCTAATTGATTCACTTCAACTACTCTAAACACCTAACAAATTACATTTCTCTCTGTTGTGCAGTCACATGGTGGAGTCTCCTCGAGAAGATGATCCTAACCAATACCAGCTGTGCCCAGCTGCTATTAACACTACAGCTCAGCACACCCACACAATCTATAAAGAACTGACAATTTAAAGCTCCCTTTTAAGAGAATATCAAGGTAATAAAATTCAAATCCCATATTCTAAATCCATTTCTCATCAGCTTTTGTAAGTCACAAAAAAAAGCACGTGATTACTGTTGGAATTAAACTGGGCCTGTTCTTTAATCCACCAATAACCACCATATGCTGCATTATTCTAGAAGCAACAAAGAATGGATGCACCTCAAGCTCAGCAACACATATTAACCCAAGTGTTTGTTTTCACATTTTTTTAAAATCTAAAAAACCACACCAAAATGTCATCAATAGATGGCAATTTTTTTTCTTGTATGCTTCTTGGGAACCCTGCTTGTACCTCAGGGAGCACCAAATAAGACTACTTCTATCCTTTCCACGTGCATCAAAGCACAAAGGATGATAACAAAAACTCTCAGGTTATTCTGTAAGTATCACAAGAAACTGGTTTCAAATATCTCCTCCTTGTTGAAGACCACAGGAAGAGTTTCACTTTAATGCAGAACCCCATATCACTGCAGAATCAGCTGAAGTAATTAGAACTGCGGTGGGTGGATGGCAGAGAGAAGTGAGAGAGATCAAAGGGGTCAGAAGGCAGAAAATGTGGCTTGATATGTCATTTGATATTCAGCAGTGTACACAGTGAAACTTAGGATAGATGACTCTCTGAGAAACTGAGAGAAGGAGGGAAAACCCTTTTTGGGGAAAGAAATCTACCAAACAACAACAGGGCTGGCATGTCTCAAAATGAAGCATAGCAGGCAGTGCAAGAAATCCCCAGGACTGCCCCTCATGTTACAAGCACCAATATGCTTATGGTGAATGTAAATTTTCCTGGGGTGTGAACCACCCCTGCATCCTCTGGGCCTTCAAACAGCTCCATCCTGGAGCACCACTCTGCAATCTCTAGGCAAAAATACCACTAATGGTATCACTGTTTCAGCTCTTCAATTACTTTCAGAACAAGCTGGGTGATTTCACATGAAACATGCATCCTTTAAAAGGAATGAGTTTAAAAAGAATGCATTCTCCTCTCGAGAAACATTACCCTCAGATTACGACATCTCTGCAATATTACTCCATAAAAGCATAAAATCTGCATGATAGCTACACTAATTACCATAAACCTCTGCCTAATGCTGCAACTTCTGTAGACAATACTACTTTGGAAATACTCTACATTTGATGTTTTGGTGGACAGATGGGAGAAGTTAATCTATTCCTTACAGTATGGTTATTTTGAACAAATTATACAATGGCCTGTCATTTTTATTACTCCTTGATAAAACAAATAATATTTAGTGCTTTACCTACACTTTTCCACTAAGAAAAATATTAGTATAGGGTGAAGGTTAAATTCAACTTGTATGCCCATGTGAAGAGATATTACTGTTGTCTCATAAAGAAGATACATAATTAAGCCTGTGAACTGCATGATCAGTTCCATCGTTAGCAGAAGGGATTTCTGAAATCTATATTGATTTTTGCCTGTGAATCTGCATTAGCTTAATCCTCATATACAAGCACTACGAATCCCCAAGGGATTGATTTTTTTGCCTCTGGTTCACAAAAATCTCACAGCTGAATTTTTTCCTGAAAATTGATGACAGACCAAGGTGTTTTCCAAACACCATATGTAAAAATACAAGTTGTAGGGGAGCCTTCTGCTGCAGAACCTGATTTGAATATACGGTCACTGCTTCCACAATGCTTTGCAAAGGCAAATCTTGCTTTGTTTACACTACTTTAAAAGGGATTCAAAATCAGTTCCTCAGAAATTAGATTCATTCTTGAAAAACACTTGCAACCTCAAAATGGCAGGGAAAATTCTCTCATACTAAAATAGGCACCATAAAGAATCATAATGCTGACTTCCTAACAGCAACCTTCACAGCACACTCAAGAATTTGAAATTGGTGTTCTAGAAGTCAGCATTTTTTACTTGAAAAGCATTGCTTTGGACCCAAAGTTTTCAATTTTGCATCTGAACACCTATCTTGGTATATGTACACTTCTTTTCTATCTCCCCACTCCATTGTTTTTTGGGGTTTTTTTTTTTTCCTTTGGTTTGTTTTGATTTAGTTTTAATAAACAGAAGCTGACCTGTAACTACAGGGAACCCAACACATCTGTGAGAAGGTTGACAAAGAAGGGAAGTCAGATGCTGTGATAGAAATTCATTTTACAGTTCCTTTAGGAATCAAACTCCAAGAGGCAGCATGTGTTATTAAAAACAAACTACTTGCGGTAAAAATCTATTTCTGGGGATTGTTTACTGAAATGAAATGTTTATTCACTAGGGCAGTATTTAAAGCTCCACAGATAAGTGCAAACTGTTCCTGAAAAGATACAAGGTGTAATAAAATGCAAAAGGGAAGTGGTGACAATATTAGCTTTGCACCAATTCATTTACAGTAATTTCAGATTTCATATGTGTAAATTAAAGGAAATTTCCAATAACAGGCTGCTTACACAGGGAAAGGAGGCTTGCTGTGTTTGCTGGAGTGTAATTTTCAACACTTTCAACTTACTTCCTTACAGAAGGTTTAAGATTATTTTCAGGACTATTTTATAACTGAGGCTGAATAGAGCAAAGCATGACATTGAAAAATAGACTTAATTATTTTGACAAAAAAAATTCTTGGCATAGGTCCACTTTGTATCAGCTTAAAATACCCTGTGCAGTTCTACTGGCAGGATCATATGTTTACAAGCACTGGATTACAGGAGTAACCACACCTCCAGGCTAATTTAAAACAATTTCTCCTAAGTGGAAACAGTAGGCCCCGGTTTCTTTAATTTGGAAGGGGAGGAGGGGAGGAAAACAGCACAGGATACAAGAGGATATGTTCCTATTATAACTCCCAGTTCATCAGAGTATCGCACAATAAAGGGCAAGAGATCCATTTTAATCTGAGGTGATGCAACAAGACTTAATTCGAGTAACAAAGCTTTTTTTAGGTTGACAAAAGTGCATAAAAATAGACTCTGATTTGTTAGGGAAAATCACCTCAGCACATATCCTCCTCCCAAAGTATTCACAGCAACTTCTGCAAGTTATTAATTTGTCACAGGATATTTTCTCTCCCTAAGTAGGTACACTCCAGCAGTATTCTCAGAATGGCTGCAAGTCATGTTCCAGAATAAATATATACTTATGCAACTTAATAGTTTGTAGCTCATTTTGATTTTTTTATTGGAAATATTCATTTGGACGCACTTATACAGTATAGCAGTAAGGAGGAACGATTTAAAAAAAAAAATTAGGAAAAATTCATGGGTTTTATTCCCTTAAAATGAATAGTCCAGGAAAATCTTCATCAGTATCTCATTTTGTTTGAATCCCCATCTGGATTCTCATCACCTGGCCCATAGATACAGATTTTCAAAGCAACACAAACATCAGAAACTGCACAGCCACCCAAGCACAGCTCTACCTGATTCCCAGCGGGCTGAGATACTGAAATACTGCTGTTACCTTGGACAGTGGGACTGTTCTCAACACTCAGATGACTCCAGAAATCTCCACATCACCGCCAAGGACACTAGAGCCTGCAAAGCACAAATTCTCATTGTAATCATCTCTAGTAGCTGAGGTGGTTATTCCTCCTTCCCTATTTTGCCCCGAATTACAGGACACTCTGCCACAGGCACAGGATATAGACAGTAAGCCTTCATAGCCATATTCTGAGTAGAAGATATAAAATTTAAAACACTGTGTAGTTATTCCTATTGTGAAAGTCTAAAATAAAGATTTCCCTTTGTCTAGTGGCTTTTCCCCTTTCTCTCTCTAGCCCTTTTGTTTGTTTTTTCTTCTTTTTTAATAACCCCTATTGACCATTGCACAACTGACTAATATCTTCTGCATCAGAAGGAAAAATGCTGAGGATGTTTGTCAGCCATACTGCCATGAAAGTCAAAAGCAGATATGTAAGAGAAGAAAGATTATCACATTAGACATAGAAAAAGAAAGATTATCCTATGAGAGCTGTAGAAGCAGAAAGATGAGCAAAAAGTGGGGGACTCAGTGGCTCCAGGGGATTGGTAATGGGTTAGACTGCCTTCCCCCTCTAGATCACTGGCTCGCATCCAGCCCACATCAGTAGTGACTGAGTGTCATTACCACCTGATGGATTTTTGGTGACCTCTGCAAAAATGAATTGATGGTTTCAGTCCAGCTGAATAAATGTTCCCATCATAGCAGGTACACCACTGTCTCAGTAGAAGGAAGGGAGCAAAGATGGACCAGAAAATGTACCTCTATTCCTACAAACCAGTTTAACACACAAGAAAGTCCGTTTACAACAAATGCCACAAAGATTTATTTAATACTTTCATAGCTAGAGGATTGTGCTTCGTTTTTGCAGCCTTAGTGTTTACCATCCCTCAGTGCTCCCCATGCATTTGTCCTGAATTCTCATAGGCAAAAGGTTGGCTGTGACCAAGTCAGTGCAGTACAACTGAAAGTCTCTTAAGGGACAATCTGAAGCTGAAATTATATTACATGTAATAGAATTGTTGATAAAGTTCCTCTCATATGAAAGCACACTAAGATAATGCAGCTTTACATGTGCCTCTTAAAGAGCTCTCTTTAAAGGTTGTGTAACTTGCTTGAACTAAGAATGAAAACCATGTTTTCTCTGCAATTGGAAAAGACAACCCAAGTGAATGCTCTCTCCAGTGTAAGCTTCGAGATGCATACGTTGTGTCAGAGCACTGCATGTGCATGCAGAAATAAAGAAGATATTTAGATAATGTGGTTGGAATGACTGGAAAAGACCTAAAATTGCCTGGTCCCTGCAAGCAAGAGTTTAGCAGGTTCCTTCTCTCAAGCAAGCAGGAACCCAAATGGCTCCCAGCATGGTATTTGGAATGCTGTAAGCTGCTCCATGCTTCTTTCTTCAGGGGAGCTCACAGAGGGTCCAGGGAGAAAGCTCAGTCCTTGAACCCAAAGCAAAAGCTCAAGCCCTAAATGGCACCTTTTTCCCCAATCCTAACAACAGGTGACATCAAGACTGGTACAGGGGGTGGACGTCCATTGTCACATCTGCCTGTATTGGCAGAGCAAGGCACACAGGGGACCTCGAGCTGTTCCCTCTGTGTGCCACTGCCAGCACCTCAACTGCTGTGGTCTCAGGGGACCCAACCCCTGTCAGCAGCACTGCATATTCACACAGGCAAGCACACCTCAATGGTGTCACAAGTATGACATTGTACTCCATCTCTCCAAATGCTCTAACACTTGCAAAATTATTTAACTTGGGAAAAAAAAAAAAATCATATAAAATTCAACAAATACTAATCCCAAAGAGGTTGTTGTCCAGCTTGCTAAAGTTAGAGGAAGGGACTGGAGGAAACTCAGTGATAAAGGACAGTTCATATGGCAAGCAGAATTGTCAAATAAAGCATTTTCTCAGAAACAGGCCTCCATTTACCTTGCTGTAGTATTACTCTACATGTCTCATTGAACAAATAAACTTAAGAGGTGATATTTAACAGATGTTACTATAGAAAAAGGGACAGTGATTGTTACTTTTGTACTTTTTCTTTCACAGTGTAAAAACTATTTGAAGACAACTTATTTTACAAAATAGATATGCAGAATTTGTGGGGGAAAGAAGGACATTTTACTGTGAAAGCATAAGATTTCCAAATGTTGGGTCCCTTCTTTCATGGCTGGCTTTCAGTGAGCCAAACTAGACTGGGACCATGCCTCCAAAACAAAGAGAACTGTTACTCAGAATTGCATTTCACTAGAAGAAAAATGACAGAAAAGCCCTCACTCCCTCAAAAAAAA
>VZRN01002122.1:115582-139552 GCA_013397935.1 Dasyornis broadbenti
AAAAAAAAGAGCAGGTGGTTTAAAGTAGAACTTAACATTTTTAGTTAGGTTTCCTTAGATGTCTCTGTCCTGAGCATCCAACAGCAAGAATCCCAAAGTTCAACATGTCGTTCTCTCCCTAGCCCTTACTCTTTCATCAACAGGAGTTGAGAATAAGGATTTCTGATCTACTAAAAAGAAAAGCCCATCACTCATCATGAGACTAAAAGGCTTGACACTTCATTTCTTTGTCATTTATTCAAATGTTAATAGGAATTCTTGCAGCCTCAGTGACCCTGTTTCTTGAATTTACTCTGTTTTTACTCAAGGTAAATAAGCCCCTACATTTTCCTATCTCACTACTTCTTCAGACACGGAAGTTTCTTCTTAGACGCAACAGAAAAAAATGTGTAAACTGGAAGAGGAAAATGAAACTGTTGTGAAAGAATTAATTTTTATTTGGTTTTGGTTTTGCTTTTCTTGGGGGTGTGGAGTATTGTTTGGGGTTTTTTTTTTCCTGTCTTTACACTATTACCTGATATTGTCGGGAAAGATGGAGAAGAAGGAGCGATTGGTTTTCCACTGACCTGAATAAATTGAACAGCTATAGCTGAGAGGTGTGATAAAGCAGTAGGGTTATAACACAATGCGTATGCTCAAGTATAGTTACTGCAAAAGCTCCATGAAAAGCCTTGACTTCACTATTTCTTCAAAAGCAAGTATTTCATTCTAAGCTTCTATCAACATTCTTTCTTTTAAATCTGTGCTTGGTTCTTCCCATTTCTTTTTCCCAAGATGAGAAGCAGTTTTAAGTGTCAGAACTTTTCAGACATCCATGTTTTGCCTCTTTAAAGGAGGAGGAAGAAAGAAATATATCCCTGTTTTAACAAGTCTTGACAAACATTCTCATACAATGAAAAAATGCTGCCTTAAGATTTTTCCTTTAATACCAGAGAACCAAACAGAAAATACCAATATGGAAAAAGCTTAAACTGTATACTTCTGTGCTGACTCTTTGTTTATATGCAGCAAAGAGAAAATCACTAGCACATGTCTTAGCTGCTGCAAATTAAAGCTCAACTTTGTCACCCTTACTAAACCAAAGAGCAATTATTCCTACAAATTAGTACAATGGTACTATTCATTCAGGTAAATACTGTTCCATGTAAGGATTGCAGAATCAGGACCTGTAAGAAAGCAACAGATTTTAAATTGCCTAGTTGATCTCCATTTTCAAAGAGAAAATGAAGATCAGTCATTCAGCTGAGGGATGGAGTCATTATCTGAAATCTGAATATACACAGAGATTATTGCAATGGCAAATTTTAAAATAGTTTCCCACCAGAAAAAGAATATACATAATTCTATATAAATAGATATTTTATATATATAAATATATAAAATTATATATTCAAACCTATTATCTGATTTCCTTATTTAAAGCATAAGCACCTGATAAATTTGTAATTGATATACCTTCAGACACAGCAAAATAAGCAATTCTCCTGGGGTCTATAAGCAGCTAAGTAGCCTGGCTCAATTGTCTTGTCATACCTTATACTCTCCTCAACTCCTTTGTTCTGGTATCCACAAAGCTTTATTAAAGTAGAGTTCAGTCATTTGCTCACTGCAATTCCAACAAAGTGAGCCAAATGAAGCATGTTCAGCCATCTGGAACCCCTTCCTCCAGAGTCTGCTCCCTTTGGGCTGCAGAATCAGTCTATTACCCCTGCATGACACGATCCAGAAACTTGCTACCACTACAGGACCTCAATTACAATTCCCAGCCCGGGTATTGCTGTCAGGGATTCTGCAATGCAACAGACACTGCATTTGCACCTCATGGTACTGCAAAGCTATTAAAGCCTTTGCACTTGGGATTCATGGACAACATTACAGGGGCTGTGGACCAGAGGAGAAGCCTGCACTGCCTCAACAGGGCTTAAAGGTGGCCAAGAGCACAGAGGAGGATGCACTGCTCTACAATCAGATGGAAGCAAACAGGCACTCCTACCCTACCAGCTTCCTTACAGCCACTTACTGCAGCAGGGACACGCAGCACTCAAGTGGTCAAGGCAATCCCTCCTGGCAGCACTGAGAAAAGGACAGATTCGTTAGAGTAAAAGGGAGAAAAAAAAAAACAAAAAACTTATGCTGGTAGCCTGTCCCCTCTTTTCCCCAGAACACACAAGGGATTTCTAGTGCTGGCAAGTCAATACCTCTTAACCACCTCTGAGACTTGATTCAGGGGAAGATGCATGGCCCTTAGGGCTCTTCTGCTTGTCAGCCAGCGCACTCTGAAGTACACGGAACAAGGGAAGAAGGATGTTCCCAGACTGAGAAGTTGGTCTCCTGGAAAGAGGGCACTGGCTGCACTGCTCTGTCCTCTATCTCAAAGAGTCATGTTTGCATCAGCATGCAGGTCAGGGAACAAAGGGAAGGTACAGTACTGTGGCCAGCCAGCACAACCACAGCGTAGAAGAAACGACAAGAGGCAACCTAAATATTGAGCACACTCTCCTGTTACAATGGCAAATACTTATTGACATCACTGCAAGCAAAAACAAAGGGCATTATCCTGGCAAAATCTTTTTGGATATAGATAAAAGAGAGATCCTTTCAAACATGGCCACTAAGATGTCAAAAGCAATTTTTTTGTCCCCTGTCAGTATCAGCATCCCTAAGCCAAAGTTAATTGTATGTATTCTAATAATTGTAAAAATAAGGCTTTTTCCTTCCATTGAAGGTCGTCGCATCACTCGTGTTCAAGGAGAGGCCTGTTTATCTCCATCGCTTCAAAGCTATCACTACACCAAAGTTCTGGCCTCACCAAACCCTTCAAAGCTTGCTCTAATAAAACATGTAAAATAAATGACATGATCAGCAGCACCTTTTACAGAAAACCCAAATACCAAACCCCCAAAATCCATTCCCATTCCTGCCTCCAGGGGCTTCCTCTCTTCTCACTCAGCAAAACAAGGCAGTTGCACTGAGATCTTTGTCTCAAAAGCTTCTCCCTTCCTACATTAAATAGAAATTAAATAGTTGTATATTTTTCTGTAATGTCTTTTCATAGCATTTATAACCCTACAGAATATAATTATGTCCTTCACCTACAATTTCAAGCATTGTCTTAAGTATTTTTATAGATATGACAGCTTTCCTACACTCATAACAAACTTAATATGAATATTCTGAAGAACAAGATGGCTTACTTCTTAAGCCATTCAACACATTCATTCAATACATAAAAATTACAGCTCTACACCATGTCATTGGAAATTTTAAAAGACATCCTACCAAAAATCTTATTTCACATAAAAATAAAGAAGTTTACTTCAAAAACATATTTCTATTTGTACAGGCACCCACTGACCCAATTTTTTTTTTTACTGAGTCGAATATTATGCCAACTTTAAATCCTTACAATTTCCTTTTGCCAGGAAAAAAAACCAGCATGAATTAAAGGCTATTTTATATTCGATCTTCTACAGAATAAATAGGGTTGTGGGTTCAATTCTGTGTGGGCTGGGACACTCCAACAGTGAGCCTGTAAAGAATTCAGACAGAACACATGAAAAATATCAGCTAATTCTTGTTTAGCATCACATAGTGTGCTTGCTTCTACAGCAGGCTACAGATTATTACTGCAAGCTGTCCAAAATCTTAGAGCACTTTCATCTCAAGGGGTGAAAGGGATTTCATCCCAAGGACGATTATTTCCTCTTACAGATTAAGCTTTCATTGCACCTTCACCTATGAAACAAACGGCAAAACTGGATTCTACAAGTGCCTTAAAGTATTCCATACTACCATGTGATCATTTCATTTACCACAGATTCAAGCCTAGAAGAATCAAGAAACTTGATTGGAGCAGAATCTTACCCAGCTAAATTAAGGAAAGCAAAACATCCACTAAAGGCTGCGGAGGAGGTTTGTTTAACTGAGAACAACAGAATTTGATGCACAGTGATCATTAAATGGCAAAAATTCAGTCACATGACCCTTGAGGCACTGAAGTGGACATTGGCTCTCTCTCAGCACAGCACATGGCAGTGTTCTCAATGATGGAATGAGGTCACTGCCTACTGTGACCTGCTACCAGCAACAATCACCCAACAAATACCACCTCCAGACCAATTCCCACAGAAGGTCAGCCAGTACCCTACGGCACCTACAGAAAGCTGGCAGTGCAGAACAGCTCCCACTCATCCCACCTTGTCTCTAAAACCTCTAAACTACAAATAAGAACAAATGAATGGCTGAAATACATTTTACCATACACCCCAAACCAAGCCAAGGATATGCCACCTGCAGCAGCACAATGCCCATGGCAGAGTGTTTGCCTGAGAGCTCAAAATAAACCTGAGCAACAAAATATTTGAAGCTGAACTAATGCTATTATGATACAGTGGTAATTTTCAGAAAAAAAAAAATACAACACAGAACTTTGTGCCAGAAACAACAAAAAAGGCATTTACAACTTTCACAGCTAGAAAAACAAAAGGGAGAATGCTGCACCCAGCTGCCCTGCACAGAAATAGCTGGAACAAGTCTAACACCACTTAATTTCTTCTGAATACAGAGGATCAATATCACATTGGTCAGGCCAAATCTTCTTATGAAAGCACTACACTAACATATCACAAGGCAGTATTTGAAGGGTGTTACACTTTTGTATAAAAACATGCTCATATGAAGAACAGCTCTTTGTTACATGCACAGACTGTTGTGCACATGATCTTGTTTGTGTGTTATTTATTCATATTGCAAATGTCCAGAGCTTTTTTGCTGCACTCAAGATGCACATTTGGGGTTTATTTTGTTTTGTTTTGAGATTTGGTCTTCTAACTCAATTATATATTTGAGAAGATGGTTTATGGAACATGGGTCTTGCAGTCAGAAACTCCAGGGCCAACCATCCTATGTGATACCAAAGAAGTCCCCAAAGACCCTGGACTTCAGGTGCCATTCTGTAGTATTCCCTGCCTCCACAAAGGACTGGAAATAAGCCTATGCATGATTGACAGTATTCACATATTCTGTGGTTGCCATATGAGGCAGAAAGGAAACTAACATATTCAAGGAGAGGATTACAGCATGTTCCTCAGGGCTTTTTTCAGCAGCTGGGATAATGCAGAAGTAACACACAGAGTCATAATTACTCAAAAAACAAACAAACAAACAAACAAAAGTCACATTCAAAATACAAACAAGAAAAAAGATCTTGCTGGCACACACCATAAGGCTTCATAAAATTAGTATTTTGGCCTGTCTTTTTAATTCATCCGATAAAAGTCCCTTTCAGAATTCGGGAGATACAAGCCCCAGGTAAACAGATGTGGCAGGGAAACCACTATTATTTCTGCTGCATTTGTATCTTACACAGCTCCCCTGGCTGCTAACTGGTGGCACAAAAGAGCAGTTCCACAGAAGGCTTGATCATGGTGGCAGTGACAAAGTCATGCAATATCCCAGCTCTTTAATCACTGAAATATCCACCCCACTCCTTTCTGATTTCTCTGCAGGATGCCACGATTTCTGGGTTACAGTTCTCTTGGCAAGCACCACCAGATCCATAAACTAACTTCACAGAGTAGTGAATTGCTGTTGCTGTTTCTAGGTTAACATTGGCAGAAACTAACAGAGTCCTCAAAAACATCATAAACTTTGTTTTAGAGCTGACACGCAATTGCTACATAGTGCACTGCAGGAACACAGAGCTGCATGAGCAGATCCAGCACACGTCAGATAGATGGGGTTTGTCATCATCTAAACTCTACCTCTAACAGAAGGGGGTGGGGAGAAGAAGAGGAAGGAAGAGTGTGAGAAGATGAAAGGGCAAAAAAAGAACTACCAGAAACACCTTAGACTATAGTATTTCTTGTACAGATCTGACCTGTGTTATGTAGAGCAGTGTAACCTTGGGGGGGGAAAAAAAAAAAAAAATCAGTAAATAACTTAGAGTACTTTATAAGGGAACAACACTGTCATCTGGGATACTCAGCTTCATTCATCATTATGGTCTCCGGTCTCTCTCCCCAAGTTGATTGGGACTCGAACTGCAGTGGAGAACAGCTCATTCATCCACAGGGGAAGGCAGCATGCTTCCCATTGCTAAGGAGTTTCCTGTGATTCTCAATGCCCAAGTCTATTCCCATTTTCTTGTGTCTGAGAAAATAGGAGGATTTTATTAGCCCCTTTAACATTTGTTGATATTAGAAATACAATGAGAGAACAATACAGGCTGCTAACAGACCTCCACCAGCACGAGCATGTGTCTTCTGTTTGCAAGCTTAACTCTTAAACAAACTCTGGAGCCTGACAGAATGGAATTATACACACAATGAAGTGCATTTCACCAATCACAGATTATCAATGGAAAGGTGAAAACCAGTTGGTGAAGACTTGGACAGGAATAACATCAAAGTCCTCTTCCTCCAAAAACACCATGCTAGCAAGACCAAGAAACAGTGAATGGAAATGCATTTGGCAGTAGCAGAAAAAAAGGAAAAAATGTGCAGCCTTTAAGCATTGACTAACTCAATATGGCAAAAAAAAAAAAAAAATCCTCAAAAAAGAAAAAAATCTCAGTACAACACAAATAAGCTGTATTTCAGATGATTTCACTGTGATCATAAAAGTGATATGCAGCAGTAACAGCTGCTAAAAAGGTTGTTCTCCAAAGCAATCTGGCCTGGTCAAAACGCAGAACATTTCTTTAGCACGTCCTACTCATAAAAATAATCACCATAATAACTGAAGACAAACGATCATTGCAAATTCTTTCAGTTTTCATCCCCTGAAAGTTATTAATCAAAACCTTCAGTGAACAGCAGACGGCCAGCAAAGGATTGTGCGGATTCTGCTGCGGCCCTGGCTGACAGGAGCAGCAGCTCACAGATGCAGAGTGTGTGGGGGCCTCACGCAGCTGATTGAGACTTGTGTTATCAACTGCCACTCCCTGCCCTGGGGAAGAGAATATTTGGGTTTATGCAATCAGACATTTGCTCAGTCACTGAAATTTCACGCATAGAGCCCACTTGTGACACTCAAAATCATCAGCGTGACTTTCTTTGTCTCTATTTGCACAGAGCAGGCAGCAAAGCACAGCTCCAAAAATAAATTTCTTACGCTAACAAACTACTTCTATGTTAACACAACGCAGTCTCCATTTTAACAGGTTTGCCCCCATTTGTCCCCCCCAACCGCGAGCCCGCGCACGGACAGCGCAGATGGTGCTGCCACCTCTTGGCCACACGGAGCAGTGCGGGAGCAAAACCATCGCTGCCGCTGTGCCCGGCGGAACCGCGAGCCTTGAAATCCTGATCCTGAGCGCGACACCGACAGGGACCGCTTCTGGCACGATGGTTTGGGACCTAAGTGACTGTGGATATTATGAAATTTAAAAAATATAAATAAATAAATACAAACATCTTTTGTTTATACTGTTTCCCTAATCAGTCCTATCGGTGCAACTTAAATCTTATGAGGAATTTGGAACAAAGGTTATAAAGAATTGAGCTATAAGTTTGAGAACAAGCAGTTAGGAGTAAATACAACTACTATGCGTTTTGTAAAAAGGAATGAGAATGATCACAGATGGGATGGGGAGAGAAAGAAAAGAAAGGCTGATCAATTGCTAGAACAAAGTCTGTGCTGCATAGTAAAAACGGGAGAGTTCCCAAAGAAATATACTTACAGGTGAGTAATTTATATATATATTACACTATTAATATATATTTTATACTGTGTCACCACTTCTATCTGCAGTCTTCTTTATGCCTGTTCAAAAAGGCAACCAGGTGACACTCAAATCTAAGCTAAAATTTCTAAAGCCACTGTGCAGTGAGTTTGAATTTATAAGAAAAGCTTTTGCATGATGCTAGTCAAAACTAGCCAAGTAATCCATGTCAGAGCCCACTATATGATTCATGGAATAACTTCTTTTTCAAGTGTTGATTTGCAAGCGACTTAGCATTCTGAAAAGGCAAGGTTTCTTTTCAGAAAGGATATAATGGGCTAATTGACAGCTTCTCTGTAATATACTGCTAATGGGTCCATTTTCAAAAATTTACATCTACCCATACCTCACACAGTTTCAGGCTCTTTTCCAGGACCAAGCAGAACACTGACAGGCAGCTGTCTTCCACAGGACTGTCTGGACTATGCTGACACTTCCTTCAAAATCACCCAGAATTGTCCGTGTAAGATGCAGCACTATGAGTGACCTAGATCTGTGAGATAATGTATGTTACACCATTGTCTCTTGTGCTACCCCATTCCTCCTTTCCTACTCCGTCCCTGTCCTCCCCTCTACCTTTGGTTTAATATCAAGTTTTAGATGTTACTTTTTACGCCTTCATCTTTAAGCCAACTATTCAGGTAAATTATGGAGAATCTGGAGCCTCTGCTTAAATCTTTATGGATTTTGATGCAACACAATTAAATTGAGAGACATCTGGTTAAGCAGCTTTTTAAACAAGTCAGAGGTTTTAAGAAACACATCCCACATCAAATAGGTATAAGACCCCAAATTTCCTGTTGAAAGGTAAGAAAACCTCCTCTACCATGTTTCCATGGTCTCAGCCTCTACTTAACCCACTGAGGTAAAGGTTTCCAAAAATCTGAGTTCAAACTAACACATTTTTGATCATCTGTGTAACAATAGTTCTCAGCACTGACAAATACGGACTCATAAAAACACCATTTAGGATTTCTAATTCCACATGAGTCATCTCATGAAGTTAGCAATGTAAAGACTAAGAAACTGTCTGGCATAGATAGACAAGGAGTGCAAATCCAAAAAAACTGCTGGCAAATCATGGGCAGCTAGACACCACTTTCTCTTGCCCATTTTTTGTGCAACTCTATCTATCACTGTAATTTGGGCAAGGAATGGTTTGGGTAGGATAAAGAAGACACATGAAGAAACAACAGGAATAGCTATAGAAAAAACCATGTGCTTCATCACTGTGCTGTTTACTGCCTTATAGCTCACCTCCAACACAACAGGCTTCTGCAAAATCACCAGAAAGCAGGAAAGTGGCATTATAAACCATATTTTAAAATATGTACATATGTCTGAAAGGAAAAAATAAGTACTCCTGCCATGAAAAACACTATTGATGCACAGTCTGGGGGAAGGAGGGGATCACTTTCCTTTGGCTTAAGCGAATCCACAACATAGCCATGTCCTATTGCTGCTGCCAACCCAAGCCATGCACACATGGAAACAGTAGGGCACTGTGCCAGGAAGAGTTCACTCTCTGCAGGAGCTTTTTCACAAGTGAAAAAAGAGCACATGGTACTTTGAGCAGGGGACTCCTCCTCAGTGTTTGCAGGGGACTGATACTCCATGCCCTCCACCCCTGCCCCACTTTCTAGAGCCACGCTGGCCATTGGCATTAAAATAATCCTGAAGTGTGGAGACCTCAAAGCACAGCAAAGGCAAAGATGCTGCTACTGGGGACATGGCTGCAGGCTAACAGTCAGAAACTAACAGGAATGGAGATTAACCTCATTCAAAGCGTAAGATAAGAGTTTCCACCAAAGATCTCAGCAACAGAGCACCTCAACCATCTGCGGGGCCAGAGGATAATCCAATTACGTTGTTTTCACACCATCTGAAAGGGCAAAACCACAAACAAAGTTGTAATACAGTAAAATGCATTTGACCTCCAGTACAGTCCAATGCACAGCAGGTAGATCTTCCTGCAAGCTTTTCTCCTCTTCATTTCAAACAACTTGAGGTACAATTTAAGGATGGTCAACATTCCCTTGTTATTGGTTTACACTATTTTACTAACCTTTGGAGTTATATCATGCTCCAAGGAAGATAAACCTCTGCTAAAAGCACATCATTACAGTCCTCTTAGAGGCACCGGATTAGACACAAGTTCTGTATGAATTTTCTACATTATTTTATATTATTCTTGTTTATGAGCTGGCATTTAAAAAATCTTGTATTTCCTGAGAGTATACACTAATTTGCTGAGACCAGTGTCTTTCCAGAAATATTGTGACTTCATCCAGGAAGGGTATTTTATTTCTATGGCTTTAAAAATAAACATCTGCCATGAAAAAAAAAACAAACAAAAACAAACAAACAAAAAAACAAAACACAAAACAAAAAAACCCACCAAAACTACTTCATTAACTTGAAAGTATTTTTTAAAAAATTAAAAATAAGAAACCTGCATTTGTATTAGACTAACAATACAGCACTTAGAAGAATAGAAGAGACAAATGAGAATAATCAATTTCAAGGGCATTTTCAAAATAAAAAAAAGTAATATTAAAAAAATGAACAAGGAGAAACATTTAATGAGGTTAACCCTTAACTGAAAAGTTCAAATTAATTTGTTTGCTATTTTCAATGCATACAAAGACAGAGAGACTATGTTCACTGTTTTAATATTCCCTTCCATTTCCCACACCACATAGCTGTAGTACAAAACGGATTTTGATTATTTGGGATTTTCCCACTCCCTCTAAGGGTTTCTTTTTGGTTTGCTTTTTTCTTCGTCAAAATAGACTGAAAGCAAGTTGCCTAAATTTTAGCATTTGCAGTCGTATCATCCTTGCTCTCCCCAAACTCTTCATTTGATTTGATTAGTAACTGTAAAAGTATTCATTTCTTTTCTAATCATATAAAGTTTACAATAAGCATAGAAGAAGCAATCTGATCATTTTCATTCACAATATTGCTTTAGACCTTAAGCATTTCAAAAAGAGAGGAGAAAATATGACAAAACCTGCCTTCTTGTCTGCAGTATTTACATGCTTTACATAGTTTAAAAATATGTGGCTTATTAATGACTGATTTTTCAACCTCTCCAATAAGCTTTTTATTAACATGACAGTCCTTTACTTGCAAGTGTCAAGCAATTTCATACTGTGCATGTATCCTTTATGATGTTTAATATAAAAGATAGTACAGTATTTATATCCCTCACAATAAGAGAATGGATTGTTTTAAGGTTATACAGCCCCATTGTGATAAAGAAAGAAGGAACCTTACAAAATGATAAATATTTTCATTAAAAAACTTTAAAACTAAAAGTTCAAAGATATGTTCTCCTCTCTTATATCTTGTCAAAACATGACTTAGGACCCAAAACTAATCTACTTTCAATTTTATTCCATATTTCAGTGCTGTCATAGTACTGAGCAGAGAGTATTGGAATACGATCATTTTTTATTTTGTTGATGTTACCGACAGCTTTATTTCACAAAGCAATCTTATACTATGTCTACCACTGGCAGGTCACAAAGGTCAAATAGTCTATCCTTACAGGTAGAGAGCTTATTAAATGGCACATCTATTAAACCCAATGGACAACATAAAGAAACATTTCAGCAAAATACTTCTAATATTGTTCAGTAAAGACACAGTCAAAAAAGTATTAAACAATTTCAGCCTAGACCAATAAGAATTTTTTTACAAGCATCTTCAAAATAGTGCTCCATACAAAGCATTTTGAACAGACAGTAGAGAGAAAGACCTGCAGAGAGATTAACTTTGTCTGTGCAAACATTTACTTTGTATTATGCATTTACAACTGCACACTAATGGCACATTTAGTGCTAGGTGGCTTACCAACGATTAGTTTATGCTTTCTAGGAAGGTTTAATTAAACATTCCATTTTAAATTATAATGAAATTTATATGATAAATACTTCAGCAATATTTCTACTTGTGTTTTACATACTATCCTGGATCATTGGAGGATAATTCTTCAGAAGCAATATATTTTAGCTATTTATTTTCAAATTATGTAGTTAATCATGTAATTGTTTGGGAAAAATCCAATTACATAAATCAGAAAAAGGCACTCAAATAAAATCTCCATATAGAGTCTTATAAAAGTCCACATAATTCTTTTTAACTAAGAGGGTGTATGCTTTGCAAAAGCAGAATATTTATAGGTACATAATTGTGATTTTCTCTCTCTCTCGCATCTTTTCATTATTTCACTATTTGCCAGTTATCTATCATATGTTGGATCTTGCTGTTTCAATATTTGTATTTGCATGGCTGCATTTACAAAAGAATAACAAAATAAAGACATCTTTGGATTGGGAAACCTATACATTCAGATGTTCATCTTCAGACTTAACCCTTGCAGCTCAAAGAAAGCACTCCAGTTGCATTTCTAAATCATATACACTTATTTCTGCATAACTAAAATACTGAACACTGGTATGCAGCGTCTGTGGACTCTCACACACAGTTTATTAGATACAATACTTGGTCTCCTGTTATCAGAAGATTCACCTACTCGGATAATTAATAAGATACAGAAACATAAAACACGAGTTGTTAAAGTTTACAATTACCTTCCCTCACAGCTCCATTCTAAATGCACTGTCCTTGCTTTAACACACAGTAAATCATCTACCTAAATGTATTTGCACCCAATCATTTTTTAAAGTCACAATCTTTGTAGTGTCAACTTGTCAAGGGTCAAAGGGAAGAACAGGCAAGATTCCCAAATCAATCTGCTTGTAGAAACTGTCTCATTTCATTTCAAATTACCTGCTGTGGCTAGAGCAGGCTATGGACAAACTGCCTTCCTCCATAAACCATGACAGCACAGGTCGAACTTATGTGATCATTCATAAGGGGCAAGTCATGCTGGGTCTGTCATTAACTACTTTTAAACTGCTGTGCAGGGTTAAGTGATCTTGCAGGGCAGCAGCAGATATAAATACTATTTGGACAGTTTAATGTCAGGCAACAACTCCTCTGGGATTAAAACCGTGTAACCCAATAGTGGTGCTATCGATAGAAGGATTAAGGTACTTTGGGACTGTTTCTTGCACGCACAACTTTTCATATGTTTTGCACCTAAACGATTGTGTTATTAAGATATCAGATGGATAACATAACACTCCTTAAGAGTCTCTCTAGAATATCAGCAGCAAAAGTCACCATCACCATCTTCTGTGGAGGCATTCCCAGTCAGTTTAGTTTTGTCCATGTGTGACCACCCAGTCCAGGAGAGGCTGCTGCCAATCTAAGAACATGAATACACTGCAGCACTAAAAATACACTGGGCTGCATGACCCACAGGCAAGGAAAACAGTCCAGAACCGAGTCTCCTCAAAGCCAGGCTGGGCAGGCACCAAGAAACTCTGTATTAAGCAAGGCACTTTCAAACATCGGAGTGGATCTATTAACTGAACCTGCTACATAGCTGACAGGAATAGAAAAAGATCACTGCAGGGCTTAAGTAATTACAGCATAACAACATAATCTGTGCTTCAGTCAGTTGTACTCTGGTCACCACTGCACTGATACACGTGAAAGATAGTATTTAATAATCAAAAATAGCCATCACCTTTTGCCAAGTCTGTGGACAAGAACAGCCAGAGGAGATGTGTTAGACTAGTGAATCAAGCTGGTCTCAGTATTTAAAAAAAAAATCTTCTTAAAGGAGTACCTAATTTTCCTCATTCGTTCATCATCACATCCCTATTTAACGATTACACACACAGGTCACAGTATCCTTAATGCATTTGTCTTCAGTCATTAAGCAAATGGGTATTTTAACAAGAACATGCAGGAAGAGACCAGCACTCCAATTTGCTGAAGCAGAAAAACTCTAGCTCATTCTAAGATTCACTACTCACTACTATGACACCGATGCAAAACCATACCTGAAACTAGGGCCCGCAAACACAAGGGGGCTGATTTATCGATGCCCCATAAAACACAACTGCCAGTGGCATTAAGAAGAAGTAAACCTCAATCTAACAAAACACCAAACTTCAGAGACAGCATGACTTAATGCAGGAGCACACGCACTTTTGAAAAAGAAAGTACCAATACAACTTGTTCAGAATGGAGTGTCCCTTTCTGAGGCACACAACATGACACAGGCTTTTACAGGCCAGCTTTCCAGGAGGAAAGGTGAGGTGCAATGGTTCTGTGACAGGCTGCCAGACTGTTGGCACTACAGATCATCTCTGCACTTACACTAATTATAAATCCATTACAGCAAAAGGAAAGGATGAGAAAAAAAAACCTTGAGATACTGATCTGGGTGTGTGCGAATCACGAAATATCTACAGCAAAGGCAGAACAGATAGATAACATGTTGGCAGCTATTTTGTCTACCTCGTATCTGATAATCCAAAAGGGAGAAAATCCACTGTTAAGCATGATTCTTGAATACTACTCAGAACAATGTTTAATGTTAAAAAAGAAAATTATGTCAACACTTGTTAAGCATAAAGAATGTGTTTCAGGACTCCAACTTGGCTTCACACAAAATGTTTCCAGGTCACTTCTATTTTCTGTTCTAGAATCTTTGGAAAATCTCCCAAATATACACATATTATACCTCTTCTGCAGTGATCCTCATGACAACAGTCACCATTCTTTTTGCTGTAAAAGTGAAACAGTGCATGCTTCAAATTATTTTAACCACTGGTTTATTTAGAGAATCATCTGCTCAGAAGCTGCAAAGGATCCACTACCCTCCATTTCCAGTTTTGCTTTCCAGAACAGTAGCAGAACACATAATGTGTGTTAAGTACTACAATTAGCAAAAGGAAGATAGCTCCCTAAATCAGTAACCAAATAAACCAGAGAAACAGGTCACATAATTACCATTTTTCCATGTGTTCAAGATTAAACATCTAGTCATGAAACATCCTAGGAAATATATTATTTAACTTACAGTCTTTTCAAATTAATCCTTTCAGTGCTATTATTTACACCTTTTAAATTAACAGTACAACAGTCTCTAAAGATGAGTGAAACTTACAAATTCCACCAGATTAAAAAAAACCCCAAACCTTCATGATGTAACCAATGGCAGTTTTGATTCAAAGGATTCCAGGAGTTTTCATGCATGGGAATACATATTCAACATTAAACACCTTTGCAGGATGCATTATTTTGAAATTATAATACATTTATTTTAAATTAATGTTAATTAATTTCTACAGAAATTAGTAGCAATTATAAACCAGTTAATATGGGAATAAAATTGTTCTCAACCTGTGGCACACAGCTTACATGTATCACACAGCTACACCGCCACTGGAAATTGTTTCGAAGACCAAAATAATAGATAGCTGGTCCAAATCTTCAGGTCAAAAAGAGCAGAAGAAGAAGAATTAAAGAAAAAGTATGGAAAAGTTGCTTGCATGAAGGTCTTGTTTCTCAGAGAAAGAAAAGAAAAATAATCTTTGAATCATTTGTGAGTTACATCTGTAACTACTTGAAACAAGCTCAAATGCCATTATCAAAGACAAAAAAAAATAAATGCAAAACCAAATCCTGGGTTACTTCCTACCTATCTGCAACAGCTCATTTGTTGGAAAATTAATGAGCAGCATCATCACATCGCCCTTGCTGCCGTTTCCTAACCTCAATAGCAGAGGCAGGTTAAGGACAATTCGGGCTTATCGGGGTTCTTCACTGAGCAGGATGGAAATCACACTTAAATGCACTCTGCTAAATGAGCTTCCCCTTTTTATTTTTCCTTCACCTTTACATATAGTGGTATCAAGAAAATAATTTACCATGTTCTTTGTGCTTCTTCAACCACTGCAGTTCATTTTGCAACTTCTTCATGATACTGAGCACATTTCCTTCTCCCTTACCTAGGGCAGAAAACAGTAACATCTAGAGCTGCTCAGCTTCTCCCCAGTCACGTGAGCAGAAATTTTGCATTTTCTCAACAAGTAACTGGGGGCTGGAATTAGACGATGTTTAACCATTCTATGATTTTATAATCACTAATTTTTTAAAAATCAAACATTATCTGCAAAATTCTTTTTCAGTTAAGAAGTAAGAAAAACAGAGTTGAAATTACAACTAAGTAATCATTTCTACTACTAATATATATAATTAAATGGAATTGTTTAAATACTAAAACATCGGAGTCACCACAAACTCAATTCTAAAGCAGTACTGGAAAGTTATCATTTCTGCAATAAAATTCTCCCCTTGAACTGTAAGCCCTGGAGTGAAAGAATAACACCCACAATCATCATGATATGGAAAATAAACAACCCTGTTATCATTGGGATACATTGATCAGCTTAACCTGCAAATACCTCACAGCACTGCCTGGCTGATGGAAATGATTGAAGCAATCAGATCAAAACAGAACAAACAAAACAAAACAAAAAACTCTAAGAATGCTTGACTTGATAACAGTATGCTCTAAAATAGAGGAAAGCTTGCACAACTCAAGAGTTTAAGACAGTACCCTGAAACCATAGGCTATGACTCCACTGAATAATAAACTATTAAAGGAATTTTGATGACCCCTCCATGAATGCCATCAAGTCTGTAGCTCCTGAGGGCTCATTCCTCACCAAGCCTTTTCTTTGAGGAGGAACGATTACAGGACACAACAAGTTTCAAACCTATCCATATGCAGACGTCAGCAAGCTCTGTACCTTGTTAGTGAATGGGAACAAGTATAGTCCCTCCGATAACACAGGATTCAATTACAATGAATATTTGAATTAAGAACAGATGGTACAAGCTTGATTGAGAAATCACATTTCTTGGCAGAAAAGTGCAATATGAGGAATGGCTTAACATGACTTTTAGTAATAAAAATTATTCCTTTAAAAGAATACTGACAGACAACTTCATGGAAACTCCCAATTCCCTCCAGGATGTCTTGGACAATATTCTACTTTGCATACTGAAAAAACCCCAAAATAAAGGGGAAAAAAAAAAAAAAAAAAAGGCAGAGGAGGGGGGGAATCCACCAAGCAACCATGTCTGCTTTCCCAGTTGATGGCAGGGAAAACACACATCTGTTGACTATTTTGTAAATCTGCCTTAAGATGTTCATTCAAACTGCAGAAGGCTGAATTTGATTACTTTCAAGGAATGAGCCAGGCTTTATGCTCGCTCAAAGAAATCCTTGGAAAGAAGATGCAATGGAAATACAGTATTCAGAGCCCCAAAAGTCAGCAAAGAGAGAAGAGAAATAGGAACACTGAACCCTCCAGCTTGTCTTCATCCCTCAGCACTTCACTCCAGTCCAAGGGCCGTGCTGGAAATGCAGCTGTTGGGCAGGGACAGCACAATCCCGCAGCATTTACAGCGGTCCCAGCGCCTTGCCGGCTGTGGGAGCGCGGCCCTCAGAGCCCTCGGCCCGCAGTGGGGGCAGGCGGCGGCCGGGGCCTGACTGGGGCCGGGCTGGAGGTTCTGAGGGCTGCGGGAGCAGCCCATGGGCTGAGCCCCGCCCGCAGCCAACCCTGCCCGGCGGGGACATGCAGGGACGGACTGGCTTCAAAGCCAGGGAAGAGGTCTCTGCCCCCGCGATGAGGGGAGGGCCTTACACCACGTCCCACCTCAGCCCCCTCGGGCGGGCTCAAGCGCGTTATCGGCGCCCTTGGCGTTAAACATGGTGACGCTGTGGCTTAGAATAGCTTTAGGAAATAAAATCTGTTGTCACAAAAGGAAAATCAAGTAAACACTACAAAACTGACAAACAGCCCATTTTCCTCTGCTTAGGATTTTCCAAGACCCTTGTTTATATTTGCATACTAAAGCTTTCCCTGTTTAACACACTGATGATGTAAACCAAAGGCAGACTCCTGTGTAGGCCTTACCATTTCTGTTTTCACGGGCTGAGCAAAACAGTGAGTCACAGATATGAATCAGGCAATTATTTTTAATAAAACTGACCTTGAACTTTACAAATGGAGGAGGACACACATTAAAAATTAATTTTGAGACAACCAAAAGAAAAGCAGATTCTTCCACTGAGCATCTCCATGGAGTATGTTCCTCTACAACACAGCAAAGGTTAGCCATTCCAAGGAGACAGATCCTAAAAATATTAGGTTATGTAAATTAATGTGTCAAAGCTGCAGGCAGCAATGCAAAAGAAAATTTCAAATACTGATGCAATTAAGGGCAAGAAATTAACCAGAATACATTCCTTTAAAGAATCACTTAAACATAGGAAACTTTTGTCCATCTGTGTTTAGATCCATGCAGAAGTCATCTAATGGTTTTTTGTCTATTAAAAAGAAATTGAACTTCCTCTAATCAGGATGTCGAGCTGCTTTCATGACACATCTATCAAACATTTACTTCAGTCATTTAATGATGCTGCAGAAACACCCCAGATAAAATATTTCTCCCAGACAACAATTTCTTTTTACCACACTGCTGATTTTTGCTTTTATCTTCTATAACAACACAGCTGACTTGGCTTTAAAGCCAGAGCTGCTCTGCTCCCCAGTGCTTCCTTCCACCATGCGCTGCAAAGCCACCTCCCATAGTGAGAAAGAGGATATAAAATCTCTACAATGCAGTCAAAGGGAAATAACAGTGCCAGAACACTGCAAGCAAGCATTTCCCTCACATGGGAGGTGTATGCATTATTTTGAGAAAAAAAGTTACAAGCACAGAAGTCTTAATTAAGAATTTAAATACAGAGCTTTTAGTTGGTTGAAGCCAACAACAGAAGAGGTAGTTGCTCTGCAGAGACAATCACAGTCCTGTACATAAGTCTATAACATGGGAAAAGAAGAAATTGTCCTTCTTTGTGTGCTAAAGGTCACAGTCATAGTTGGGCCAAAAGAGAACTGTTAACAGACAATGATTCAGGGTAAGAAAAAGGTAACTAGAAGGAAGCAGAAAGCAAGAAGCTATGCAGAAAAAGGCTGAGGAAATTCAGATTCTGCATTTGAAAACCTACAGATTTACTACTAATGCAATAAATCTGAAGGGGAAAAAAAGGAGGCATTTAAGGCAAATATGAAAACAATTTTAAGGGATTCTTCTAAATCCTAAATGTGCCAAATAACAGCCTAATTAGTAATGCTTTTGTTCACATTAATAATTAATGCTAATGTCCAATTAATAAATGCTCCATTTTTTTATTGTGCCAAGTACCGTAAGGTTTACTAAATATTTAGGCTATAACATGCCCCTTGCAAATCTCAATTTTCTCTGCAAAGAGATCAAAGCCTTGAGAGCCACAGTGAGAAAAAATTCAAACTAAATATTTTGACTGCTCCAAGTACTTTATTTGCTAAGTATCCTCCTCTATGTTCCAGTTTGAGATGATGTTGCTTCTGCGTTACATTGAACTCAGTCCACATTAATTTCAACTATAGGTACTTACTTCAAAGGCTTCTTTTTCCCCTTCCTTTTCAGAACAATGGTGAAAGGAAGTATCAATTTTAAAAGAAAAAGCTTTATGATGAAAGGCCTGTAATACTGGATGTGTAAATTAACACTAAATATACTTTGCATATTCAGAAACACACTGTGAAATTTCAGTTATTCCTTTATTACATTTTCCCTGCACTGAAGGAATTGTCAAAAACAGTTTTGGTGCAACTGACCTGCAGCTGCCTAAGAACTGTAAACTCATCCTCCAATGCAACCCATTCTTAACTCATATTTCACTGTTTAATTGAAAGAGCCATAAAGATATCCGATACTTCTAAAAGCGCTTCCAGTCCTGTGTTTTATCTACAACTATCCTTATTAGAATCAAGGAACATAAAAATAAAAATATAAAACCATCTTAAATTAAGTGCAAACCAGCACTGCAATCCCACCATAAAGAAAATATTTTTCAGGTTGGAAGGAAATGGGAGACGCTAGCTCAAGCAGAACTTCACCAATTAGTATGCAGAGTATGGGAATATACATTTATCTTCAATTGCAGCTAATACCTTATGCTGTCACATGAAGCTTTAAATGTTCAGCATACTGTGCCCAACAATTACCTAATCGTTTTGTCATGTTTCATACAACTGCAGACGCTGTGTAAGTCTTTCCATTTCAAGGAGGGAAAAGAAAGACTAGAAATATGAAGCAGCTAGGCAAGTATCATTAAATATGTTTCCAAAGGGGAAAAAAAAGCATCAAGTTTTCTCACTCAGTGAAATCTAATTTTTATGTGTACATGAGAGCTGAAGAGGAATAGAAAGGGAAGCAAGGTCTTGAGTGACTTTTCTATGACTACTTTGCATCCTTAAAGAAGTTTATTACACAAAACATATACCACAGTTGCTTTTACTTTTCAGCTTCTATTTAGGATTCAATATTCTGTACTTACACCTTATTGTTCTTTATGCTCCACTATTTGCCATATCCATAAATGTTTGACTCCTTTGGGCAGTCCTGTAAAGCCAGTAAGGAATTTCCTTTCTAAGCAAATTCTTTTAATGCAGCTGAATCTTTTATGAGTAGCTTTTCTAGTCCACCCTATAATGCACTGACATAAAAGAGCATAGTAAGAGTTGATTGACAGGCAGCTTGAAGGAAGTGAGAATGAGAAAATATGTATATACAATACTTTACCAACTGTGGAGTAATAAACAGCTTTTCCCTTGGTATCCTCAGCCAGAAAATGCTGCTGGACTGTCATTACCCATCCTTGCTATGGCTGACATTATTGTTCACATTACTAGTTACAACTTTACATTTATTATGCAGACTACTAAAATACCTATTGTAAGAAGCACAAGTTGAAGTACCTAAGTTTATTTCCCAGGAAAACTCATTTTCCATCCATTCTCTTCAGTTTCAAAAAATTTACTTTTAAATGCTCAGGACTAAATGAGTCTATGTTTTATTTTTAACACTCACACAGCGTATTTCCAGTAGGTAAGATCTTGGTATACTGTAATTGAGTGTTTCATTTCAGATGCCTTTGTGTCAGATATTTTTTCCATTTCCTTTAAAAAATAAGCAGTGTGATGGTATTTGATAATCACTGAAGCTGCTGCTTGAATTAAACCCAACAAAATTCATTTAAAGGTAAATGCCATCTATCTTTTACAAGTCTATTTTTTGAGATGAAACAACAGAAATAGGAAAAAGCTTTTACAAACAATAGCTCATCTCTTTGAGAGATGCAAGACTACTCTTGCAAAAGGCAGAGAAAGCATGAAGCAGAAACCTTGTCCCATGCACCTTCTATGCTGGCAAATAAAGCTGGAAAGGTCTGTGTTAGAAAAATAGTTGGAGAATCATCAGGTAGCACCAGGGGAAGAGCATCCTTGTTTTTACTCCCATGTAGATGCTCAGTTTTATGCAGCCACTAAAAAGAAGCAGCCAAAAGAATAGCAGAATAATTGCAAATACTTTCTCCCCGTTTCTGGAAACATTCTTCTTCTTTGAAACTTAAAAAGCCTTTCAGATATTCAAGGCCTCTCTGTATTTGTGGAATATTTTGACATCACGCACTGTGACAATCCAGGGGCAAAAGAGGCTCTTCTGCTCTGGGACTGCCACTGCCCAAGAGGTTTGGGAACATCATGACACAGTGCTGGCAACTCAGACAGAAAGCAGCAACACATCTCAAAGGTGGCCCATTGAAAGCAGAAATGGCCATAGCCTTAGCTCATGTTAAGTGTAGCTGACTGTAGTTAACTCCATTATATTCCTAGTGGCAATAAAGCTACTGAAGCTTAACCAGCATTGTTAGGTAACAAAATTCCAGAGATTTATCTGCTAAGACTACAAAAATAATTTCACGGCTTTGTTTCTCATGAGTTAATTCCCAGACTGTCCTCAAACAGCAAAATTAAGATAAAACTACGGTCTTGTTTCCATTAAGCAACATTAAACACTCCTACTTCCTCACCTTTTAGCAAAATGCCTCATGCTAATAGAACTCATTGCTGAAAACAAGGGCAGAGCAGCTGGGCAAAATAATAACTTGAGAAACATACACCCTTTCCGAGGTGCCTTACACAAACCCATGCATAGCTGTGATCCCAGCCGCCCACTCCAGTTTCTATAAATATGAAAGAAGAATATATCTATTAATGTCTTGTATAAAGCACATTTCATTCAATCAATGCTTTTATCAATGGACAATCCCACAAGGTACAGAAATTTCAAAATTTCTACATGACACAACTGTTTTACTTGCAAACTCTTTCTTACGCTAAGTACCAAATCTACTTTGCTCAGAATAGTTAAGACCTTGGGTCAAGGAGACAGTGGCATTAGCACTCAACAGAAAATGTGCTTCTCTACACTAAAATAGCCACTTAAGCAAGAATGTGGAAATGATTTATCTTGCAATGTTTGAAGTTGGATCTTCACCTCAGCTATGTCATGACTGCACAATCAGTCAGAGGAAGACTGTTACACTTTCATACAAAGAAAAGGATATTCAACTCTTCACTATGAGTATCTAACAAGTAATATTACCTCTCAGAAAATAAGAAAAAGCATAAATATTAGCTACTGGAAGCATTCACATTTATAACATTGGACTTAGAGACCTTCAGTGTTCTAGTCCTCACATATAAATCTGTGTTTAATAGTAGAAAGGTAATGCAATTTCACTGAAAGCTGTTTGTTTTAAATAAAGCTGTATTTGTAATCCTAAATATTGCAGGACTATATTTGTGCAAGATGATAAAATATCAAACAGAAAACTTCAATGAAAGCTTATTGATACAGGCTTGTAAACAAAATCTGATTTTGAGAGGAGAATACAGCCAGGCAAGTTTGATTTGGGATGCAGTGATACTGTTTATGCATTCTCTATACTTTAAGAGCTAAACAACCTACAGGCAATTTTAAAACTACAAAACTGTAGAAGGCTTTCTACCTATGTACACCCAATACCAATAATGCCTATGCATTCAACTAACAGCTTCCAGCATCAGACCCCACAGAACAACCAAATGGTCTTCTAGAGACACAAGTCCAACAAGAACATAAAATTATGCAGCTGTGAGATTGACCTCTTTTTAATCAATGCATTTTTCAGAGACCCTATTACCTTCAGAAATCCCCCTTAAGAAATCGATTAAACTGCTAAGTAGTTGTCCTAACTATGGACACAAGTGCTTCTGCTGGAATTCAGAAAGCTGCTAATTTGCAGAGAATCCAGCTCCACAATATATTTTGACTCTATAACTTTTGCCGCTATAGTGTCTAAATAAAACTCAATGATTGAAGAATTCGGAAGTTCCTGTTTGTCACATTTACAGACATTCTCTGAGCAAGAACACCTGATTTAGTCTAAGAAGCAACTGAGAAATTAGTGAATTTTAGCCAAAAGTCAGTTAATTTTCTCCTTCTCTTGACCTGTCAAAGCTGTGCATGTCGTCAGAAACAATGAAATTCAGATGGTCTTTGGCTGTCCAATAAGTCAAGGTTTCAGTCATTAATTAGAAAAGCAGCAGCACAGTAATTAAGGCAGCAGGATCCTCGCCATATTCCAAACTGTACACACAGAAAGCTGAGTACCATCATTCTGTACTTGAATGGCAGCATTTCTTAGAACTCACAGTATTCTTTATTTAAATAATATAAATATGGAGAGGTCTATACATTATAAATGAGGACGACACAGGATTTCTTCTTGTCAGAAGTGAAAAATCTGTGCATACATGAAACAACAATACTCAACTTTCAAACAGTCAGCTGCAAAAGACGCTCTCTGCCGTGTCTTCACTTTTATATGAATTTAGCAAAGACAGTGTAATCAGTTAGAAATAACAGGCATTATAACTGAAATAATTCTTTCCTAGCATACTGTACACAATTGCATATGTTTATATCACTTACAGTGATGTCACACATAAATTAAATTATTCATGTTTGTGTTTTGGAGGGAGTATCTAAACCCATAAATACTGCTTTTAAAGTGAGTACATCAGAGAAAGCACTAACAGCATGATATGGAGGGAGATGAATGCATGGGCCAGAGGCAACGCTGTTCTGAAGGCACAGGAAAATATGCCAGCAGACTTGACCTCTTGACCTGAAGTTCTAGATAGAGTACAACAAAAGAACAGAAACAATCAGCAATTAAACTAATGGAAAAACATGTTGATGATCAATTTAAACCAAGTTTTTTACAGAAAAACACTAGCTCTGTCCTATTCAGTGCCCCCCTGCACACCTGTGCAAGAGTAAGTGTTTTTGTAAACTGCAAAGAATGAGATGAAATGTATTATTTACATGAAAAATTTAAAAATAAACAACTTTTTTTTTTTTTTTTTTTTTTT
>VZRN01002122.1:144675-155255 GCA_013397935.1 Dasyornis broadbenti
AAAAAAAAAAGCTCTGGTATCCAATTAGTCATGTTCCAGTTTATATAGTAAGCTTTATGAGTAAGTCTTCTCATTTATAGAAAACAACAAGTTAAATATTTCTAGCCAACTATTAACATACTGTTCCACATATCTTTTTATTTTCATCTATTGAAGTCACTTCTCACTGTCCACTAGATCCATTTATATGATATCAGTGTATTGTTTTCCCGGAACAGGTTTGAAAAACTTATAATATTATATGGTAACTGTTGTTTCACTCTTTTAGTTTACACAGCTCTGAAATAGCATGTGCATACTCTAAACTTTTATTTTCTTTCTTTTTTCCTTTTCATGAAGCATATTCTCAGAGAGAGACATTCCCAATAAAAATACCTGTTCCAGGTACTCACCCAGGCTGTGGCCTTATGGGAATATCATCATCATTGAGGACACAAGCTGCTCTTCAACAACACATGTAGTCAGGTCCTTGGCTAAAAATAAATAAAATCATTACCTGATTGTAGAGAACTAGTTCTATAGAAAGGCCTTCTTACAAAAGGAACAAATCTCCATTTATTAACTTGACTGCACACTTTAAAATTTGCTCTGCTACACAGGCCTCTCCTCTACAATTCAGCAGCACAATTCAGATCAACATTGCTGAAGCCTTGAGAAAGTCCTAAACTAGCAGGTAGTGCCATTATTTAAGAATGACAGATGATTCTCTATGGTTAAAGAAAATTGCTGAGCACTGCAATTCACAAGCCTCTGCTGAAGTTAGATAGAGCAACGGTGTATTCCCATTAGGAAACAGCCACATTTACATGCCTTCTGCGAAGTGCTGTGCTTTTTTATTCAGGCCACCAAGAAATTCAAGCCTTGCTAGATTGCCAAAATCAAAACAGGCTATTACAAAGTACCTTAAGAAACCAGATGGCCCTTTACTAGTTCTATGACCAGTCAAGTAGACTTTCCTTCTTTTCCCAACTCCTTGCCACAAATTGTTCCTGTAGCAGTGTCTATATTGAGAAAGAAGTCCGTGTTATTTCTAGATTTCGCAAACTGACAAATTACAACACATTTTCTAGTCTTTTGATTTTGTTCACTGATGGGAGAAGGAGGATCCTCTGTTTTATTTGTGTCCTTTCTGGCGGAGAAATAATAAAAAAAAAGAACAGCTCTGAGAAGCTTGTGTCAGCTTCATTGTCAAGACAAAGGTCACTGCATTCCTATTCACGATGACCTACAACTGTACCCATTTAAAGACTTAATTATGCTATATTAGAGGGACCTCTTTCTCAGAGATTTTAATTTAGCTTCATTGTGAGAAGAACAAAACACGTAAGTATCAGAATATGGTGCTAAAAATTGTAAAAACTAATGATTTCAGCAGTCTTATTCCCTTTGCCATCCACTCTTAAGATAACGTGTGAAGTATGATTTCCACAGTCATATAAAACAAAACATGAAACTACTTTTACTCTAAAGTGTCTCTCAACTCCAAAATAAATAAGCAAATTTAGTATCTCTGCGCAAAAATTATTGCCATTTCTCAAAAACCCCAAGTTCCAAGAACACAAAATAAGTCATTAGTTTAACTCTCATGTCCCCAGACTAATATTAAATGACTGGAAAGAAGTTTTAATTAAGAATGCTCAGGAAGTAAGCTTTTAAATCACCTACACATTTCATACAGTCTTAACTCTACACTACAATTACCAAGTGTAAATGTTTAATTACAAGGTTTGATGGACCAAGTACATGAACATGATATAATTTGACCTACCATTCACAAATGTCTTAAGATAAACAGGTTAAATAGTTTTAGTGTCACATCTCCATTGATTACTGCTGAATAACCCCTGGGGTTATTCAACCCTCTGGCCAAACCTGAGATAGCAGACTTTTTGCACAGATCTCTGCATTTCAGTTTCACAGTGAATCAATACTTGGAAATAGCAGGCCTTCAAAAAAACCTCAGTGCTGTAAGAAATGGAGCTCGCTGCGCTATCGCTCACATTTCCCAGTCACTGGCCTGAGCCCAGCTGCAAAAGGCAGGCCATGTTCTCTCTGTCAGGACTCTGGGATTGCCTTCTGCCCCTGGAGACAGGATGGGGCCAGGAGCTTCTCCAAGTAAATGTGTTACCACCACCCTGACCAAATTCCAAGCAGATAGCTAACAGAATATCAATGCCCTTTGCAGCTGAAGAAGCTAATCCTTATAGTCTCATTTTCCAGTATTACCGAGCAGCTTCCACAAGAACGTATTTTTCATTCTAGAGATCATTTTGTTTCAGAGGTAAGAAGATCCATTGACACATTGTACCCACTAGAATTTAAAGCAGCTCAGCAAAACATGCAAGGTGTTTTATTACACATCTGTATATTTCCTCATTACTGGAAAGCAAATTAAAGTGATTCTAAACCTTGTCACTCATCCAATTGCACATGGATTTCTTTGTAAATTCTACACTAAATAGGTCTCAGCCCAGTTTTATTCCCACTCATCTCAGAATATAATACCATCTGAAAACATTCCCACCTGTGAGATATTTTTCTCCCCTCCAGAAACAAAAGTATTCCGAATCCCTGAGCAGACTGTCCCATCCTCGATATAATTTCTGGCCATATGCCAACACTCGCACACATCATGTCCCAGCCAAGATTCTGACCTATCCACTGGGAACAGAGTATGAGCACACTCAGAAATACACACTGTAAGGAGAAATTTGGGATGAAAAAACAACCAGCCTTTTGACCTTTGAGATAAAAATCAAAATGAAATCTTTTGCCAACAGCACAAAGTAAAGGTTTCTTCTGAGCAAAACACAAGAATATCCTGAATGGTAATAACCTTTTTTTTTTTTTTTTTTCTGCATCAAAGGTGGCACATGAGCTACTACAGAATATCTGATGCTTGTTGCAGATGCTGCATAATGACCACTACACGCCTCATTAGCTCACAGAATGTTTTGGTAACTGTAGCACTAAATAAGAGACTATTTAAAATACATTTCAGGTATGACAGAGTATATTAAAATAATAATAATAAAAAATAACTTTAATTAGCTCTTAATTCTTTCTTCATTTTGAGTCTGCCTGTACAATATTTTATCAAATTTCAAGCCAGGTCACCAAGTCCACAGACAGCTTTCCAGTGTGGCAGAATCCCATTACTTAGGACAACCTTGGGTTTAAGATTACTAAATCCACTATTCAATTAATAAAATCAAACTATTGAAAAGGATCAATATGGAAATATAGCGGTATGTTATATACAAAAATTTACATTACTGTAAAGACTATGAATCAAGCATTATAAGTTTAAAAAATGCCAGAACTAAATCTTCTGTTTAAGCCTCAATTCACCCTATCTTGAATATACATTACAACAGACTGATGACATGGTAACAATTTCTTCCAGGCCACACTGCCTTGCTGTTTGTATCCACACTGAGCACGATGACACTCAGGAAATGAAACAGGACTGTGCATGATGAGGCTGCTCAAGAAATATGTTTCAAACAACACAGATAACAAAGTGTATGAGAGTTGTTCATTCGGTAAGCAGGGTATACATCCTGTGCACAATAGTAAACCATATACTCCTAGGTGTTTGTACAAAGAAAAAAATTGCACAAAAATTACTTGAGAATATAAAAAGTGAAGACTCCGCAGTTTAGATAAGCAGCAAGAAAAGATTCCAGTCTTAGAATATGCAACACATTAGAAAAAAAGATTGCCACATGGACTAACATACCAAATGATGTAAACATCCTGATGCATTGTCCTAGAGAGGTCACCCTTGGAGACAGAGCTACCAAACTTTCAAATCTCTGAACATAAAAATATTTTTCAAAAACTCTTAACTATCAGGTTTCAAAAACAGTGATTCAACAAGGGACATCCATCAACGTAGTCCAAAGTCCTAGCTGGGGAGGATGATTCTGATTTGAAGAAGCGTGGAATGAAAACACCAGTGGAACAAGAAAGTTTTCTTCCTTAATCTAATTTTAGGAAATACGTGAGCAATTTTTTGCAGAAGTTTCACAGAGAAAAACAGTGCATAGAGCATGAGACAGACAGAGACTGGAAAATTACAGCTCAAATGTTTAAAGCTGGTAGTCAGCAGGGGCTGTAAACAGGAGCTTTGATTTCAAAGTGACCTGATTCCCTTTAACAACTAGAGCATCGAGCTAGTAACTTACACGTTCTCACATGTATCTTCTCGGGTGTAACAAACATTTCCACAGCCACAACAGCAACTTCACATGAACAAGACTGATTTCTAGTTGGTGGGGGAAAAACCAGCAGCAGCATCATCCAGACAAATACACTGTTATCAAGCATATAATACTGGGGGTGAGGGGAAGACCAAACAATTGAAACAACGAAAAATCACTAATAGAATACATTGAATTATTCCAGTAGCTTCCCAAGGTCTCCATGAGGCATCAAGCAGCTTTTCTT
Source organism: Dasyornis broadbenti (assembly GCA_013397935.1). Classification (NCBI taxonomy): domain Eukaryota; kingdom Metazoa; phylum Chordata; class Aves; order Passeriformes; family Dasyornithidae; genus Dasyornis; species Dasyornis broadbenti. The sequence continues at coordinate 149,128 of VZRN01002122.1, forward strand.
CATATGTAGTTCATAAACCTAAAATTGCAAATAACCTTCACACCATTCTATTTTCACTTATTTTTCATTCTCCTTTCATTTCAGTTTCTTACTGTAACATTTCTCCCACGAGTCTGTGTCCAATTGAAGTAACTCAGGAACTGCAACAAATTTTAGTTAGCTCTTCTGGATCATATGCAGGCAGGTCAGACGTGCACTTTCAGTGGCTTGGGACAGAGAGCTGCAATCACAATTTAATGTACCATAATGCACTTGTTCCAAGGCAAAACTGTAAGAGGAAGTGTAACAGTTTTTGCATCATTTTCTACCATTACATGTATCAATTCTTCTTTACACTCCTGTTATTGGTAGGAACCAGCTCATCATTCCCCTTCTGTCATTCCTTTAAAAACAACAAACTAAACCCTGAAATAAAGTGGAAAAAATTCAAGAGCCATTTTGATTCCCCTTCTTCTCTCACTGACATATTCCTACATAAAGCTTTAGTTCATGGGGGTTAACTACTACTTACTATGTCATTGTCTAATATGTAGCAGGTAAAGCCATAGCCTGATTTCCATGCAATTTTAACATCTCCCCACCTTCATTAAAATAACATTTGAACTCCATATTAGAGAAAGTTTTAGTTCTGCTCTATTTAGAAATATGTTTGAATGACAAAGCTGTGCAAAGAACATACAAAATTCCACTACATCTTCCCATCCTATTTTTAAATGATTCCTACCAATGTTCTGAATATTAGACATTGAGCACATTTCCTATTTACTTTTTGTAAGGTTTTTGTGATTGTTTTTCAACATGCTAAGGGTTTTTCTCATTCATGTCATTGCCTTGTTCAAATTCACATGCAAAGTTGAAGAAAATTAGAGACTAAGTAAATCCACAACCTATCTTCAGATTATCTAAAATGCTTTTAAAAGTATTTTGCTATAGTACTATTTTTACAGGGCTTTCTTTATAATGCAGGACTTAACAGGAGGGTGAGAGGGAAATTACAACCAAAAAAAAACCCCCAAAAAGCAGATAGAGGAGTTTCTACTATCTTTACCTTGAATTAAATTACTATATTATGTATTTGTCATTCTGAACTTCCAGCAATTATGAAAAGTCTTTGAAGTCAACAATATGCAATTTAGGTATTTTCAACTAAAACCACAGATTTGAAAAGATGAGGTTGTATAAACATTTTAACTGCAGGAAATTTGTTAAGTTTTGCTAAGCTGAAGATATGAAATAGACCTCTGGTTTCTAAAATAGCACATTTAGATTATTTGACTCAAAAAGGAAACTGAAGAAAAACTGAAAACATTCCAGTAAGTTATATTATTCCTTCTCAAAATTTTATCTCCTAATGTTTCCTTACTAGGTTCTCAAAAGCATGACTGGATAATAGAAGTGATACCTTTACGGTTTTGTGAATAATGGGTTTTATTAAGTTAAAGCAAACAGCCAGAACAATACATATGCAACTTCTACTACACACAATATAAAGAATGTAAATTATAACCTCTCTAAAACAAAAGCAAAGGTACTAAAAAAGCCAACACAGTGGTTACGGACTATTCCATCCCTGATAACAGGCTGGGTTCTGTGTTTAGAGAACAGTTGTTGTTTGCTTATTTAAACTGAAATAACGTGAAATACAGAATCAAGTATAAATAAAAAGTTAATGGAATTACACAGATTCTATGAGAACAAACTCTAGATTAGTGAGGGCAAAAAAAAGTTTACTAGCAAAAGAGATCATGAGTGGGCTCAGGTTTCTATTCATAGTGGTGAGGGACAACAGGAGAAATTACCCAGGATTTTTGTAACAATTCCTTTAATAATACACCACTTTCATAACAGAAGTGTTTTACACTTGCACAATGTTAATAACTTTATTATACATGGAAGCCTGTAATAGGCTGATTACACAATAAGACTGCAAACAACCACTGGTACCTTCCTGGCAACAGAAAAGTACGTAAGACTGAAACATCACCAAGAGTACATAAAAAACCATCATCATAAACATCACCAAAATTACATTAAAAAACTAATCAAAAAATACATTTGCAAAAAGTGGTTTAGAGCAGTGCCACTGCATTTCAGCAGCTTTGAATGGCCACCAGTATTTCTAGCAGGTTTCCATGGCTCCACAGGCATTAATCAGGATTCACATATAATAAATAATGTACCACAAAATATACATAAAGTAAGGCAATAATTCCAAAGAAAAGTTCTGTTGATATTAACAAGCCACTCAAGTTCTACTTTTGTAGTTGATGCCATCACCAGAATCCTTTGATGGAATTGCAGCCTTAGGCCCTAAAAGCCTGCCATGATGAACTGCTGCAAGCCCCTCTCTCCATAAAGAGCTCCAGTGACACCACTGGGATACTGCTGGGCACAGGGGTCCGTGGTAGCTGATCCTGATGCAGGATAGGGGCCTTACTATGTACAATTGGGAGTAGATTATTTCTTATCGTACATGGAAACCTTGACATAGTTCTGAAACAGGTGGGTGTTCATTGTTCATCATCTGATGTCGTAAGACATCAGAAAGCACATCATAAGATATGCACTTTCTGGAATGTAGGTCTTTTAAAATGCTAGCTATTAAGTTGGGGTGAGAGAGTGAGTAGGGAAAAAGGGCAAGAAAAGGAAGGGGTGGGGAGGGTAGATGGACCAAGATCAAGTCCAGAGGAACCAGGAACACAATAAAATAGAGGGAATCCTTTACACTAAAAGAGTGTGAAAAGGGGAAAAGCAGGAGATGGACTTTTTTGAACCATGTGTAACAAATAAGGTATCCCAAAACCTATCTGGATTAGGACTGTAGTTTCAAGTTGGGGTTCTAATGACCTGAACCAGCTGCACATATTTTGTTCTCACGGTTTGTGTCAACAGAATCTCTTTACGGAATTACAGTCTTACACAGAAGTTCTGGGGACATTACTGTTCAGATTAAAGCTACTGTGCTGAGCTCATCGTAGAGACCCGAGAATATTTGCTCCACCTGCCTGGAATGAGCATCACCTGGAAGAACAGGAATACTTTAAAAACAACAAGATTTAGGTAGCAAAATTCTTGCAGATCAGCCGACGTATAAGAGACAGCAATTTGAAATGTCAAAGATCCCTTCCTCAAAATGCTGAGATATATTTGTCATCATCTGTAAATTGGAAGTTCCAATACACTAGCGGTGCATAGAATTCCCATGCTTCATTACACTTTCCTGAGAGTAAAGCAATTAGAATAAACTTTAGTCCTAGGAACAAAGTTAATTTTTTGCATTTTAAACTCTTGGGCTATTCCCTGACAATCTACATAATGTAAATTTGATTGCTAAACATTGTCACTTGAACAAAAACACTATTTTAAAACTATTGATTTTTGATTAAAAACCATAATAAAACAGAGCTAAAAAAATCACACTAACAAAATAAACTAAATATGAAAAGTTGCATTGAAAGGGCATGTTACATTATTCTTAATAGGACCGTGTAGAAACATTCCAATGGCAGTGTTGTCAAAGTAAAACAAATTACATTAAAAAGACCCCACAGCCTGGTCACAGTCAGGACCTTACCTGTAACTCTGGCTGGTTGGGGTTTTTACTCGTGTACTACATGGCTCACTTACATCAGACATCATATTTGTATACCCTGAGAAATCTGACACTGAAGTCCTTACTCTATGGTCCACTTCTCCGTTAGAGTTAGTGATAAAAGTCATTGGCACCCTGCTGCCCGACTTGAACTGAGAACCAAACGCTTGTGCAAAGTTCTCGATCTGGTAGGTTGCTCTAGGCTCTATGTCCTTCTGAGGATCTATCTGGCTGGTTAACTCCTGAGATGGGATCTGAAAGCTCGTTGAGGATTCTAAGTTTTTCTGTTCCTTCTGGCCAGTCAGTTTCTGAGATGTTGACTGGTAGCTCGATGAAGTCTCTAAGTTTTTCTGCGGATCGATGAGATCATCCAGCTCTTGAGAAGGAGTCAACTGTTGATGCGAAGCCTCCAAAGCGGACAAATAAAAGCCTGGCTGAGATCCAAGCAACATCCCAAATGGAGGTTTTGGCAATGCAGTTGGCAATACTGAGGTAACGGATTGACTGAAGCCACACTCAAGTGGAGATGTAGTGTATATCTGTTTGTCTGGAAACAGAGTGTGGTTATGGAGAGTTGAAGACAAGCTAACAAACTGGAAACTGGGTCCAAAAGCAAAACCAGTGCTATTGGTTGTTCTTTCAAAGGCTTGTTGGAGGTATTTTGAGTATTCTTGCAACATGCTTGCCTTATCATTTGAAACCGTTTGAGAGTTAGGGCTTAAGTTTTCTTCCTGAACCATGTCTGAATGTTCTCCTGAGGTGTGCAAGTCCACACGCTGTTCAGTTATACTGAAAGGATCTTCTTTCTGGCCTTCCGATTTGTGAGAGTACTGGTCCAAAAGGCTCTGTAAGACTTCATCAGGAATACCAGACTTATCATGGCAAGACTTTATTTCACTATTTAAAGATGCTGAATCGATAAGAGATAAAGGAGGTTCATTATCCATAACGCTAACACCCGGAGACTGGATGACGGACTGCTGGGACGACATGTGTCCGACATTAAGTGAAAAGGCACTGTTACTGCTTGCAGTTTGTAAGTATCTTCTTTTCTTTGAAAACTGCATGGCATCATCATAATTGCTACTTATTTGACCCGGTTTACCACCTGTACTTTGGAGAAGGCCAATAGTTTCTACACCGGTATTGGCTACTAGGCCTAGGGAGCCACTCTGTTTCCCAGACAGTGGTTTTTGCCCCAAAATATCTGGCAGTGGTGATACAAAATTAAGGTAATTTTTGTCTGCTTGTTTTCTGCTCGCTTTTTTCAAGATCAGTTTTGGCACCTTTTTCTGAAGTTCTTCTACGCCTGTGCCAACTAGACCACCACTGGAAGACACAATAGGAATATCAACTGCATAACTTGGCATGGCCACATTACTTGTAACTTGAGATTCAGCTATTTTGCTGCTACACTTGTTTCCTTTGTTTTCAGTGGATGTATTTTTTGTTTTACTTTTTCTCCTTGAGGAACTTGTATTTCCCTGAGACAACACAGCCAAGCTACCCATGCTATTTGATGATCCAGGCTCCATTCCAGCCCCTGCTTTACCTATGGCTTCACCACATGTTCTTCTGTGCTTCAACAGTCTATCAGTCCTTGAAAAATACTGCTGACAAGTGTCACATTTGTATGGCTTTTCTCCACTATGTGTCCTCTTGTGTCTTTCCATGTGGTACTTCTGGATGAACTTCATACTGCACTGGTCACACCCAAAAGGCTTCTCCCTACTGTGGATCTTCTCGTGTCTCTGAAGCAAGTACTTCTGGATGAAGCCCATGCTGCACTGGCTGCACTGGAAAGGCCTCTCCCCGGTGTGGATGAGCACGTGCCTGCGCAAGTGATAGGAGCTCCTGAAGGCAGCACTGCAGTGTTCGCAGACGTGAGGTTTCTGGCTGGGGGACGCGACGGCACCTTCCCCATCTCCCACCAGGGGGGGTTTGGATGAAGTGCTTGGCTTCCGCTTGGCTTTGATTCCCTGAGTTTCTGGCTTTGGCCTCTTTGCCTTCTTGACCTGGGCATCGTGCTTTGGCTCACCCGTGCTCCCTGGAGCGCCCTCGCCTCTGCCAGTCAACAGCAGGTCTCGGTGGGGATGCTGGTGCAGGTGGTGAAGAAGGCTGAGGTCCTGGATCACGCTCTGGCCGGTTCCTTCGCCGCTGCCGCTGCCCAGGCCAGGGGGTCTCTCCTCTGCTGCTCCCCCGAAAAGCCCCCCGTAGTGGTGATGGTGCTGCGACTGCTGCTGCTCATCCTCCTCCTGCTCGCTGGGCTTTTCTTGCTTGATGCTCACCAGGGACTGCAGAAAGCCCCAGGGGCTCCTCTGCGAGGAAGGCGCGGAGGGGAAAGCCCCCGCCGGCTCCTTCTTGAAAGTCACGTCCTGCGGGGGCGGAGGCGCCGGGGGCTCGCCCGCCGCCGTGGAGGAAGCGGCGGCGGCGGCCGGAGGTAACACGCACTGCGGGGGGTGCTGGGCCGCCGCGGGGGGCGCGGCCGCCCGGGCGAAGCTGGTGACCGGGGGCAGGCGGTGGTTGAACATCACCA
>VZRN01002122.1:155641-225147 GCA_013397935.1 Dasyornis broadbenti
GGCGGGACGCGTCGCGGCTGCCGCCAGAACCCTGCGGGCAGAGCTAGGCCCGGCCTTCGCCGCCGGCACAGCTGCATAACGGGACCGGGCACCGCGGAGGGACGGGCGCAGCCCGGGGTCAGAGCGCAGGTGCTGCCCCGCAACGCGCGGCAGGGCCAGTCCCAGCCTGTGCAACGCTCCGAACGCGGGCGGCGGCTGCGGGCTCAGCAGCGCTGGTGACCCATGTGAAGAAGCTGAGAGGCTGAAATTGAGCATTTTTAACAAAGGCTAGAGGATTTTGCTGTTTGATCCCAAACCAGTGACATGTTGGCACGTAACACGCCAGGCAGATAATGAAGCCACCATTCCCACACCCGAAAGACTACCAACATTCCAGTCGGATTTAGCAGTAGGGCACATTTGATCCATGCTGCTCGGCGCTGCTCACCACATACACACTGGGGAGCAGGTCCCCGGGCTCTAACATTTTCCAGCTGTAAACTGGGAGCACTGGCTGCAACCCCTTATGCCCGGCGGGCTGAGACACCTCAGCGGCAGCTCAGCTCCCCGGGGCCACAGCCGGGATTCCTTGGCCCACTGTTACAGCAAAACCCATACTAATGATGCCTATTGGTTGAGCTCGGTGTACGGAAATAATTCACCCTTATCATGGAAATGGAATAAAATTGTTATTTTGAAATAGCACTGTATTTTGGTTAATCAGGAGACTTTCCATTATTTTTCTAATACTCCATGTCCCCCCTTGGATAGCAATATTTAAAACTATTTACTCTGAAAGCTTTTCATATTTCTGTAAGGCTTTAAAATGCAAGCGTCAGAGGTACCTTAGCTTAAAAACTTGGAATTAAACGTACTGACACTAATTTTTTTCATTAACATAATGGAAATAATGGAACAAGGTGGATAAATTCCTTATTATATTTATGCTTTTCGTGTCAAAAATATTTCCTTTTATGACAGATGAGCTTATAAATAGCAAATAATTTTCATAACCATATCTGGTACAAAGGCCCGGGTCAGATCTTCAAATCTTAAACATATCTGATTGATGCAAAAAGTGGAATCTGATGCCATTTCTGTACTTCAATATTTTTGTAAGTAAAACCTATGCCTTTTATAATTTATATATAGATCCCTTTATATAGCATGTAAACTAACAGTTAATTTCAAAATGTACATTAGATTACCACAGTTTAGGACTGTCAGGTTTAGCTAAGTGTTAAAATATAGACCAGGAATTCAAAAAACTTAAAGCAGCACTAAAATATTAGTCAATGCCTATGAGAAATGAGTCTGTCCCTTTATTCAGGGTGTCTGTGTTTAATGGTAAGCTGGGATGCATATAAGCCAGTCCAAGCATGAAGGGCAGTAGGACACTCGTATGGAAAGCCAACTTTGTCCCTCAGTTATCAAGATAAGAAACCTGTCATTTCTCTCATTCACTCTGTCAGCCTTGAGATACTCCAAGCAGACTTACCTCTATGTTGTACACCCCATATATCAGGAAGATGAAGAGACCCTGTAAAATAAAATGGAGGGAAAAAGCTGTTAACTCTAATCATTTCAGCAGTAGAAATATCTGAAATAAACTTTCCTGGGAACAGACAAAAGAAGACACACTTCATCAAGGTCAATTTATTTTTCTATTTTTCAACATTATAAGCTGTACCTTGAGCATTTATTTGATAACATGGGAGTGCATCAACTATATTGTGATATTCAACTGTTTGAAAATGAAAAACTTAGCACCAAAGAATCTATAACATTAATTAGAAAATTTAATTTTATATTTGAATGGTCTTTGGACCAACAAAATAAATCTATTTCAAAAAGTGAAATACAAATGCTAATGCAAACTGAGGAGTAAACATCTCTACTTCCGATTTTTTTTTTGTAAAAATAAAAGAAAGAAAACATATACTACCAAATTCTATGCTAAAAATATACTCCTACATATGTATTGACAAATGTATACAGTTAATTATTTTAGAAATTTAAATAGGAAGAAAGTAAGAAATGTATGAGGACAGAAAAAAGAATAATCCAAGCAGATAGTATACATGAATCACCAAAGTTCTTTTAAGGGCTTGCTTCAAATTGGCCTCTTATTAGACTAAACAAGCTAAAAACAAACAAAACACTCACTTCAATGAGTTTCTGTAAATATTTTCCTCTTATTGAAGGATGTGTTTCCAGGATCTGAGATAATAGTGCCACTTTTTACTGACTCTCGCAATCTGCAGGCAGAATCCTGAAAAACACATTCAAATCACTACGAAGAATGGAATAATAAATGGAAATAAAATGCAAAATATATCGTTTGCTATGAAAATGCCTCTGTAACTCTGATTCACTGCGGGCTTATAATGTATTTTTAAATTTATTTGTAAAATTACCCTATCTTGTAATATTAATACTTAAACTGGCCACTTGAATATATCGGGAAAAATCTCTTGATTTTCAAACCCAAAATATTTTCTGATAAGAAACAGCATTTGAATAGCAAACAAATTGCAACTTTTTAATCCAACATGCCAATTACTTGAAGAAATTTGGATTAATTCTGGATTTTCTCATTAGCAAAATCACTATCTTATTAAGCAGGGAGCAATAAGAGGTACCATTCATATGTAATATTTCCATGGATTACCCAGTGCTAGCATAAAACCCTTGGGAGAGAGTACTTTTGCTTAATTGATTTTGTTTCTTTCTTCAAAAAAGCTCAAGTCCAACACTTCCTTTCAGTTATTTTCAGGTTACATCAATGAGCTCAACAAAAAGTAAGAATAGATACAAAAAATATCTATGTTTTTCAGTGTTCCTTCACCAGATATATATTACAATATCATGATGCTCATTTACAAACAGAACTACCAGAATCCGGAAGCGTGGCAACTCAAATAAGTGATTTACTCACAGACAAACTATTTGTGGAATAAAATCCCAGTTATCTGTCTAAATATAGAGATAGTGGACCATTCTGAGTCCTCCTGTCACAGAATCATCTGAAATAGACATTAAAAAAGGAGGAGATACAAAATCTATGCTTTAATATCCTCCTATGTCCATTTCAAATTCCCAGGATTTTAGGGATTTCCATCCCAGGCAAGAGGCTGCTATGGGTAGCTGCCATAGAGAGAGGGGCAAGGAATTATCAGCTGTTAAAATTAAAGAAAAAAAAATTATTTCTCAGGCTGATCCGAGAGAAGGGAGTAAAACTTTCATGAATTAAAATTCTTGCCAAAACTTTCAGTCCAAATAACACTGAGCATTGGTTGCTGTGATACTAAGAGTAAAATAATTTTTAAAATATACATTCAGGACTTCCAAGACACTAGAATGCTCTTTTTAACCTAGGTACACAAAAATAATGGTTTTAATTTCTTCTGAGTGTGTTCTGAAATCTGTGAATCTCATATCATCCCAGAAAAACAAACTAGTTAGCTACTTAGGTTTGAATATTCACTAATCTAACAGGAAATTTGAAACAAGTTATTAAAAATTCCAGAGCTTAAAGCAGCTCCATTAAATAATTAGTTGTTAGAAATATGAAGAGCTATGGACATTCTTATCTTAATTCTCGTAGACTTTTGGGAGCTTTTTGTCTTGCTCTATCTCAGAGCAGGGATGCCCTCTAACATCAAATTATTCTAATAGAATCAGCCGAGAAGGATTTTACTTATTGCCTACAATGAGTTACAAGGTCTTGGCACCCACGACTGATAATGAAGGGTCATTTTGCACGTAACTGTCATCAACAATTACCTGTACAGGACAGTGTGGTCCACCTGTGATGAAAATAAAGAGGTGCAGATCCTCAGGTGGTTTGAAATGTTAACAATAATATTGTCTTACATAACTGACGGTTCAGACACTTTAGCTCATTAAGTGAAAAAAAAATGAGAGTTTCTCTGTTTTTTCAGTGGGCCCTGGTGTCAGCAGCAGTGTGGTTCTGTGAGCAGCTGCCTCAGTTGCTCAGGCTGGTCAGAATTTCTTTGGCTTCTGAGAATTAAGCAGTGGTGTGATCAAGCCAATAATTTTATCCAGAACTGTTTATTATTTGATATGTCAGGATAAAAAAAAAAAAAAAAATCCTTCAGTAAGAAGCGTAGGAATTACATTTTTATCTTTTATGTTCCAATAGCACATCTGAACCCCCAGAGGAATTGTAGCCCCATTGTGCTCAGTAACATATCCATATACATCCAGAATAAAGCCATTTATGCCTTAGAAAGGTAAAGGTTTCTAGAAAGAAAATCTGGCCATGTGTGGACAAAAGAATGTGCAAGCACACCTGTCATTTTTCAGGTCTCATGCCAAAGTAGGATGTGTTCTTGGGAGATGTAAGGAGAAGGTAACAAGCTGCAATCCTGCCTTTTGGAATCCGAGGAAAGCTCTGCTGAGTGCTTAATTACAGCTCTGTTTGTCACTCTGGGCAGGGCGTAAACTGATTGCTCAGCTTTGAAATTTGGCAGGTCTTGCCCGAATTGTCCTTGTTATCTTGAATAAATCAGTCTAGGGACAGTTCTAATCTGTAGCAAGTTTGTCAGGATCTGTTCCAGTTTGAGTGGTACCACTGAAAGTTGACACTCTTATCACAAGTTCGTTCTGCTTTAGGGCAACAGAAATTTACATGGCAGTTGTTTTTATCAGAAGTTTCTTTCCCTGATTTTATCGTTTGTCTCTCATTCTGTTACTATTTGACAGCTCCTAAAAGCCTCCTTTTTATGGACAGCATATTTCAATCAAGATTAGACAATAAATTGCAATCATTTTTGGGTGTGTGGAGACTCTTACCCTGATACTTGGTCTTGCTATGCCTTTACATGATTCCGCTGCTGTACAAAAGGTGTCTTTCTGTACATTTTTGTACTTAGAATACTGGCTGCAGGGAAAGAATTGCAAGTTTCATTCTACCTTACTTTTACAGACTTATAACTTTCTAACTGCATCTATTCCTTGTGCTTGTCATCAACCCAGAGATTACTTTCCCTGTCACTAAACACCAGTTTCTCATTTTATAAAACTTTACTGAGCTGGGGAACATAGAGGGAAATGGATTATATTTCACCCAAAGAATTAATCTATGCTTTTGGTCTGCTCCACCCAAAATAAGTTAACACACATGAATAAGCACAAAACTTATTTGCAATATGTTGTGTGTGTGGAGCAAAAAATGTTGATTCATTCCACATTTAGCTAAATTCTGTATTCCTTACATTTAATAACATCTCACAAAGTGGTTAATGAGTTTAGCCTAGATCATTCAAAGCCATTACAATAACAATATTGTTGGATGTGAGGGAAAAATATCTTTTAAGAAAGGAAATATTTAGAATTACAGTGGTGCAGATTATACTATAAGAGTCACTGTAAAATCTCCGTAGGAAAGCTAGGACACAGTCAAAGTGTAATCCCAGTATTATTGCAATTTACAGGTTTGTATTTGCACGAATTTCTCCAGCTTTTATACACAAACACGGAAGTGTGTTGGAAAAATATCCCAAGGCTGTTACACATACTGGAAGCTACTGTGTATTGCTCTCCTTTTTGCTTTATAGTAATTTAAAGCATAAGGTTACAGCTGTAGATATCAGAAGAACTTAAGTGAACTACACTGAATGCCATATCTGCTTTTCTAAATTTCTGTTCTTGGGTTCTTTAGAAATAATAGGCAGAACCCTATAAACCTATAGAGAATAGCTAAAAACCACTCCATTGTTGCCCATTCAAATGAACAGAATCTTTTCCACAGATTTGAAGCACTTACAACAGTTACTCAGATTCCATCTTAAACATTCTTATTTTGCTGTAACAAAAACTGTACAATAATCATGATTTGTGATTAATGATTGAATGTGTTGGATATTTTTTTTAAGCTATAAATCTAGACAGAATCTGTATAGCTTAAAATATTCTGTTATTATGTCAAAATACACATATACTTTCACACATTCTAGATAGAAAGTTATTCATCCTAGAACTTCATTACAAGCCTAAAAAAAACCCTTCTATCTAAATTCTCTTCAGGGAGATGAATTCATGATGAACACTATTTCCCATAGAACTAATCTCCTTATTATGTGACTGAACAGTTTTGGCACATCCTCTCCCCCATTTTTCACATCAGATCAATTCTGTGTGGATTAGATGTGGAGAGACACTGTAAAAGAAACAGTATTTGAAGCCTCATTCCGAATACATGTTCTCCTGCTAGTTTAAGTTCCTGGTGCTGCCATCTTCGATTAGCAGAAGGCCCTTTGGGCTTTCAAACGGGAGTTGTGCCTGAGTACAGAAAAGGCTCTTTAGCTCACAACAGTGAGCTAAGAGTGAGTTATTGGTACAAACTCCTTCTTGAATTATTAGAAAAAGGCACAAAGATAGCCCTAAGTGCTGTCTGTAGCTCCTCCAGTGCAGGGACAGTGAATCCTTCTCTTGAATAATACTCACCTTTTCATTGTAGAGGGAGATCACTGCATCTGGTGATTTTCAGATATTAGTTACCCTGTTGTTGATGCAGTAACTGCCTTAAAACTTAAAAACACACTCATAAAAAATGCTGTCCTCAGAAATTATTTGAATGCCAGTTCTCAACAGATATAATACATTTCTATTTCTGAAGTTCTGGGAGAGATAATAGTCACTAAGGTCCAGATTTGCAGAGGTCTTCAGACATCTCAGTTGTACTGATTTCAAAATTAATTTCTCAATGAGTTAGACTCTAACTGCTATTGTAGATCTGGGAAAAAGGTGATGGTCCCATAATAATACACTTGTATTTTCAAAATAATTATTAAATTATTGGTATCATGGCGTGGGTCTGAAACTCTTAACCAAATGAGCAACTACCCAAAAACTTGCAACTTTGGGGTTTTTTATCCCTGCCTGTTTTTCTGTCTTTTAATCCTTACTTGCAAGATGGGGTCTGGTTTTCATAATAATATGAAAAAGGTTACAAATATTAGTTCTTTATGTTTTCAAAAGGATGGATGGTAATTCTGATAAAGTAAAAAGCCAGATGCTTCCAAACCAAGGATCCACATGTCGAATATACAGTAGATTGTTTTGAGAGAGAAACTTAGAAATTTATTCTAAGTCTGAAAATGTTCACGTGAAATCGTTTCCAAGGGTCGTACTTACGTTTAACTTTGTTGCATAGCAAATATGTGCAGTTTACAATTTGTGCTCTTTCATGAGCCAGCCCTGCCACATGATTGCAAAAGCCACAATGGGTTTGAAATTTTGCTTTCAATCCTGTGTTGTGGCAGTAAAACCCACTGTGCTTATGTGCTTTGAAAGACTCTTTGTAATTTTCGTATAGTTTGCCGTGAATGCCTAAACTGCTTACTTGAGGATGACAGTTAACCTTTAGAAAAAGATCAAAAAACACTAAATATAAACCAGTATCTCAGGTATAATTAATAAAAAGAACTTGCAGCACTTTACCTTACAAAAAAAAAACAAACACTGAACTATATGGCTGTATAAGTAATTGATTTTTCATTCTGAAAATCTGCCTGAAAATAGGTGCTGAAATTAATCGATACTTCAGGATTGACCCAAAATGCATATATTGTCTGTTCTCATGTCAAAATAAATAACACTTAATTGGAGGGGGGGGAGGTTTTAAGGGGACAAAAACTACCACCACCAAAAAAACCCAACCAAACAAAAAACCAAAAAAACAAACAAAAAAAAGCAAAAAAACAAACAAACAAACAAAAAAAAAACCACCCCAGAAAATTTTAAGTTTCATTTGGCTCCATTTGAGAGTTTTTAAAGACCACACAGACGTATGTTTTTAAAACGTGGATTTTAAAAAGATGACCATATTAAACCAAATTATTTACACCTAAAAACAACCCATACTTTCAAGGTTGTTTCTGAGAAAAACAGTGTGAGAATTCAATGCAAGTTCATGCATCATTTCTGTTGAACTGAGTTTTAATTTCTGCCCAGCATTAAATAATTCATAATTCAGTTAAGCAAATTTAAGATGGTAAGGAAAAAAAATAAGGTCTATTTCCACATTAGCTTATAAATGAGACAGAGTGCCCTAGCAATATATTTTATGGAAAGCAGACATTTAAGTTTTATATTTCAAAGAATTATCTCACTTTGCTTTTTAGCACCTCGTTCAGGTCCCAGTGACCATCTATAACTGTCATGGAACATTTTCCTGCCAGCCTTTCCACTCGTCATATGGTGGCATCCTTCGTAACATTACAGATGTGATTATCAAGGAAAGGAAAGCAACCACTCCAGATAAGACACAGAGCAACACGGGGGCAACATTATCAGCAGGTCTGTGAGGAAAGGTGAGAACAACACGAGAAAAGGAAAGAACCAAACAGGAAGAGGAGCAGGAAAGTATGAATTAGAAGATTGCATCAGGCTGCTCAGGCAGGTACAATAAAATTAGATTAGAACAGAAGGACTAAATGCCGGAAACTTTGTTCTAAATGTAGGCAGCAGAACAATTGTTTAAAAATAGTTTAAAAAGTAACTCTGAAAAGAAACAGTTGTTCTACAGCTTTCAAGGATCAATACAGGTTTTGAATAGATATCAACACAAAGGTATTAATTGAATACATGTGGTATTAAATCCTCCTTTCAAAAATAGAGGTTAGTATCTGCGAACTATTCAATCTATTGTCAATTTAACCAGAACATGCCCTTAAAAGTTACAACAGTTAGAATAGCACATAATGTCTAAAAATTGATCTCTGTGCAGTGTAATTTAAGTTGGATCTTTGGTGACCACTCGAGAATGTGCTGAAAGTGACTGTTCACAGAGGGCCATTCAAAAGCAAAAAGGAAGATAGAGGCTGAAATGAGTATGGTTTTCTACTAGTGTCTTCCTTTCACAATATTTTTTTACATATTACCAATAATTCTATGTTTAAAGATGCAGTAGCTGTTTTCATTTGGCTGTGCTTGGCACAACTATTCATTTACCTGAGCTAACTACAAGGGAATATCATAGTGATTCAGGTTCCTTTTAGAAATATATCAAAGGGTCAATAAATACATAAACAAACTCAAGAGTTTACTAGGACCTAAAATATTTTTACAGCAATTTTAGGGGAAGGAGTACTCACAGACTTCTCCTACTAGCAAAGTGGGGAGGGTTGTTTTGTTTTGGTTTTTTAAAGTCACTTAAGAAAAGCCAAATCAACCGCAATCCATTTACATCAGATTTAATACTTGGAAATGTCCAGTTGGTCTGGAGAACCTGTGGACATAAACAGTGCAATGATGAATGAAAGAGGAGATTTAATACTCTAATTTATTTAATGGCAAAGCAGGGGGTTTTCCCATATACCTCCTCCAAATATTTTACATTTTTCTTCTAGGAAAAATTTTTCAACATCAAAGGGTACATTCCATAAAATTTGAATTAGGGAGACATATTCTAATAGCAATAAGCTATGCCAGGTTGTGCATTACTAGACTTATTGGCAAGCCTTTCAAGTGATTGAAGGCACTTGGTCTTCAGGCTGTTCTTTGCAGCATACCCAGGACATGCACCAATAGCCTACACACATACATCTCCGTGGGGCTTATTACTGCTACATATTAATCAGCATGGCAGTCTGATGTTGGTTACTAGTCATTCCCCCACAGCTGGAGCAGACTGAAAAACAAAGATGTTGTCTGCAATTAAAAGATCTTTAGGGTCTTGAGAGAACCACAGTTTTCAGTCCAAAGAGGCAGTACTTTCAGGGTTCCGATCAGCATTTAATTTTGCTAACACAAGCAACGTCAGATAAATACTGTGAATCTCTGCTAAAACCTGATCATGAAATCAAATCTGGGATAAATTGATCCTACAGTGCATCTAAAAAGGACAATAAAGATAGAATTATCATTCTTAAGACACAAAAATCCTTCTTATCCCAACATATTTTTTGTGATTTCAGTGCCTCAAAAGCACTGGGTGGACTCTGCTTCATTTACTTTCTCAAATTACAAATCAGAGCAAAGCTAACTAAAAGGTGGCTGAAAGGGAGAGAGTACAATTTGTAGTCTGTATAACCTCATTCATCAGTATGTGCAAATTCCTGTACACGGTGTCTTTTACCAGAGTCTTCTCCACGTTTCTGAAGACATTCTCCTGTACTGCTTGTAAAGGGTTGGTGTGTTACCTCAAACATGTATGCACAATATGCAACACTATTTGTATTCACGGCCTAAAATATTTACTTTGGCTGATGGACTGAAAACAAGAACCCTGACTTACATGATTATTCCATTAAGAAATAATTTGATGTCTAGTTCATTATGGAGCACATGTAAGAGCTACAGTGCATCTGTTCTGGAACTTCAGGGTTCCTACAGAATCCTGCGTGATTTGTTTATGATGTGGTGATGATTGACTGTCAGCTACTAATAAATGGTAAATAAAAAAGTAACGTGTGATATTAAAGTACTACATTAGCTACATTGTGATTAAATTACAGTAACAGCACCAGCTATAAACCTTTATAGAATCTCCTCAGCCATGCAGTAATTCTCCTAACTATACTATTATGTAGAGCACAAATATTTCTTTGTAAGTCCGAAGCAATACATCAGGGAAGCATTTACTGCTAAAGCTAGATTGAGAGTAAATGCATCTTGGGTTGCTATGAATAAAGCTCTAGCTTCTCATTACTTTATGACAAGACACAGAAATTCACTTTACTTTTCATTTAAGCTTTTCTGCCCCAGTTTATAGATGTATGCCTTCACGCTTTTATTCCCTTCTCGCTTCAGCCGTACGTAATAAATGATTATAAATTTTCACATTTGACCACCTCTCTGCTAGTCTCATGCTTAATGCACAAAGTTAGGAAGCTGCAGGTAAAAATTTCACAAACACTTTTATTTATGATGTTGTCCTTGGTAACGGAAATTTCAATGTACTGAAATGAAAAGTATGATTAAAGGGATACGACGTCCTGACAAGGATAGTAGAGGGCAGCCTTCTATTTCCCACTGAAAATATATAATACTTTTTTGACATCAATTTCATAGAGAATAGACATGGGCTAGTCATGAAAAAAAGACACAAACATGTTTCTAACTTCACTGTTGTTCTGCTGTCTTAAATGAAACTTGTTCCAGAAATATTTTGACTGAGTTACAAAGTTTTCAAGTTAAAGTCAGGCATATAGCTAATTTTGTGTAAACAAGATACTGTGCAGTTAAAAAGAAAAAAGGGTCTTACTAATAATTTTCTGCAAAATTTAAAAATAAACCACACCTACTGCTAAAGAGAGATATTCCTTTCTCATTTCCTCTTGTCATTTTCCTGATCATTTTACCACTACAATAGGATTTGTTGCATGTAACTTTTGTCTGGTTTTGATTCTAAGTTCATTTTTGCTAACCCATATTATCCTGTGCAGCTAAAAAGTTGTGACAGTCTCAAAACCTTTTAGAAGTGGTACCCTAATAAGGACTGGTTTATTTTTAATTAAACCCATTTTGTCTTTTCTTTAGAAGTATCAAAATAAAACTTGCAACATTAAGAGCATTGTTCCTATTGATGGGTAAATGGGGGAACTGAAATAACATTAGGGTTATCTTACTAACATTTATAGTTTTAGATTACATAAAAAATGAATTAATCTGAAATCTCAAAAGTGAAATACATCTTCTTGAGCAATTTTTAAAATAAATCGCTTCAATTGAGTCTCATTCTTATAAAAGTGGTACCTATAATTGGCAGATGATACTACCAATTAAAATAATGTTATGACTTAATAATATCAAACGCCTGCTAGTAGACTTTACCACCCAGACAAATACTCTGTCAAATTTCCAATAGCATAGATACAAATATAGAACAGCTTTTTGAAAAATAACTCTTGAACTACCACGTTCCAGAGAACTAAATTATGTTTAAATCTATATTTGAAGTATTCAATAAAATAAAGCTTCTACATTTAGACTTTTTAGGAAAAACAGATAATCCAAGCTATGTAGAGGAAGGGGACAGTTCAGTTCTGTACAACATTGAACTTTTCACCCCAAATGACTGTTTCAAATCCTGCTTGGATTGATGCAAACTAAAACTTCCTTTTTTGCATTAGTTACTCAACAATATATACACAAAGCTCTGAGTTTATATTCACTGTCAGATGTGTCTGTGTACAACTCATAGTGAATGGTTTTTTGTGACTAGCATTAACCAGCACAGTTAGCAGAGAAATAGTAATGACCAAACTTTTCTTCTAATCCTGTGAATTTCATTGATACCTAACATGGCATGGCACCTCTAGCAAGTTCCACCTTTTCTTTAACGGTGCTAATGATATAGAAAAAAATATATAGAAAATCACATTGGTATTAAAAAGTTGTACTTATTAAATTTTTGAGGCATTGTTTCCCAAACAAGGACTGGGCATTTATTCTTTGCCTTTTAACAAACTTGTAAACCATTTGTTCTGTTGCAGATACCCACTTACTACAAAAACCTCCTGTATGTACAGTCAGAATGTTTTTCAGTCTCTGCTTGTAACAGTATCATGCCTTTCTCAATAAAAGAAGCTACAAAGATTTTGTGAGAGATTCTATTTTTTGCCTAGCTATCACAACCCCCTGAAAAACACATTATGTTTTATGTCAGTTATTAAAAAACCTCCACAAATTATAATGAAAACAAAATTACTGAGAATTGTAATTTGAATGTCTGTCTTAATCCATTTCAGATTTACTGTTACTCTGAGGTTTTACACCTTGATATTTTTTCCTCTTACCTCACTGCACAATTACAAGCTACTGTAATTATTCCTTTTATAATCATTGCCACTATAATACCAGCAATCTACATTGCTGAGCATTCTGCATAGTGTCCTTACTGAAGCGCACCCTGCTCTAAATGCATTTTAATATTTGCAGTTTGAAACCTGACAAAAATGTCCTTAGAGTAAACATGTGGGATCAATTATATGAAATAAAGCATACAGGTTAGAAGTACTATACCACAGCAGAGCTCACACTTTCTTTTTAACTTGCAAATATCTCTGACCCCCCTCTACAAAAGCACTTTAATCAACATTCACATATTAGTTTTTTTTTAACCTTACCATTTAACAAGCTGCAAAAAATGTTTAGCAATCAATTATATACATCAAGTTGATATGCTGCAGGACTGAGGGTCATTTAAGCTTAGAGCTACAGTTGAAAGTTTAGGAAAGCCACATGGGGAGCAAATTCACTTTTTCCTTTTAAACTTGCAAGCAAAAGGACAGCTTAATTAACCCAACAGAGAGTGTCTCCTCAACCTGTCTGAAGCTCATTGTAAAAGCACTGACAACTGTTCTTTTGGGCCTTAAGAGCATTTGCTTTATGTCAAGTTTCAGCTGTGCATACATACAGCCCCAGTAAGAAAAGTCACAATCAAGTGATCACATTAGATAAATTTGATTCTGATCGCATGGCCTAATCCCATGCTGGAACAATAACCTAAATCTGGACCTGGCTACTGATGTCTGGTATGAGATATGGGTCAATGAACATAAGTACTCTATTTGTAATCATAAAAAGAGAGATAATGCATAGGATGCTAAACTATTGCTTTGCCTCCCCTTCATCTTATGGGGAAATTGATGGTCCATATTCTCCAGATGGAAAGGGAGAGGATGTGGCTGATTAGGAGTCAGGGGTCTGACTATGCATCTTTTAAAGAGATTCCTTTCCTCTCTTAGCAGTTTTCAGAAGAGTGTGAGTAATAAGAAAAAATTCCCTACTGTTCAACGAAGGCATTGCTTTTTGAGGAGGGAGGTTTACTGCATTGTTCATCACCACCCAATTCATTCTAAGTTCTTAGTCCAGCCCGGCTTCCCAGACAGTTCTGCCTATTCTTCTTAGGGTTCCTATGGAAGCCAGCTTCTTAACTTTTGGCCAATCTCCAGAATGTCACATTCGCCTTGAAGAGTGTCTTTGCTAATTGTCTGCTAAACTTGTGTGAAGAACTGTAGCTTACTCTGCCAGCGTCTCTGACAGGAACCAGGAAACTTCATTTTACTGGGGATTTGCTTCTGCTAATTTTTATCCCGTAGCATCTAATTAGGGCAATCACACTCTTTGGTCAGGACTAGCAAACAAACAGGGGCATTTCATTGATGTAGTTATTTTCAAATAAGTGCTTAGTCATACATCAAGTCAACACTTAAATGGGAAGTATAATTTAGAGGCTTGACTTCTTCGTTTCTCTTGTTTTCACAGTAGTTTGCAAAAATAGGATAATCAGAACTCTTCCAGAGCCATATATAAAGTGAGGTGTAAAGGGCACATACAGGTCACAGTACATACCTGAAGCACATCCCAAGTATTCCCAGGGCCTTGGCGCAAGAGCTGCAGAGTTAGCAAACGTCCAGGCACCTCAGATCCCACCTAATAGACATGTCAGGGCTGAAAAGATCCAGGGCAATCTTGACACATGGTAGCTCCGTCCAAAAATCTTTTACTAAGTATGGATGTTCTGTAGCTGTACAAGATAAATACTCAAGTGGGTTTTGGTTTGGAAGTAAGACTGAGAATATTATTTCTTGCCAATTTTTTTGGTGGTTCTTAACCTAAACTGGGTATTTGTCTGAATTACTACAGATGCATTGATCTGACTCCAACCTGAAGTTACTGAGGTTTTATAAGACAGCAGTAAAGCTCTCTTTGCATTAACCAGCCAAGCACATCAACATTTTAATGAACTGTTTTTACATGGTTCGTTGAGTAGCTCCTAGTCTCCTATAATACAAATCACTTCTCCATCACCCTCACCCCTCTCATCCAGGCCTTTCTTCCCAGGGTGTGAACTGGAATAGCAGTTGCAGGGATAGTCAGCAAATATGACACTGTAGGCAGCACACCTCCCAGCAGTACAAATGTTTAAGCTACTGTGTCATATAAAGGCAATCTCCAGCAGTCACAAGCAGTGAAACAGCTGCACTGTAATCACCAAGCAAACTGCTCGGGACTTTGGGAAAAATCAACCCTTGCAGCTACCGCATTGCACCGCCAGCGTTTCAGACAATGAACTACAGTGTTGCTATGGAGGACTGGGGGAGCTAAATTGTCATTAATCATAGAACAGCCCATCTCCCAAACATGTATTTATTTTATATTGACCTAAAGGTTGAAATAAATTATTGAAATCAACATCAGTGTAGACCGAATCTCCTTGGAATAATTAAATTACATTAATGACAAGCATTTTGGTGTATTCTGGTCAACCTTTAAAAAGCAACATAAAAAGCATAAAATATTTATTGTTATGTTTTCAAATAGACTTCATGACACATTATGTATTTTTGAGATTAAAGATTAGTTCTAACACATGATTTAATAATGAATGCAAATTATAAATGAATATTTAACAAACCATATCACACTTTATGTCTTAACATATCCTTTGCCATTACTGTGACTGAATGAGAAATGGCTCTGTGATGTATTGTCCTGCTGCCCAGGGCCCTGGTGTTTTCACCTTGATACGGCCTTTAAAATAAATTAATTTGTTAACATTTAAGAACTCCGTGCAAGAGTTGGTATAAAACATTTATAAGTCTGTTTATGATTGAACGAGCCATGCACTAATCAGGTAATATTTCTTGTAAAAATAATTTATTCGGCCAATTGTTCCATGAAAAAAAGATTTGGAAATGTTTATTTCCAAACTTAGTTTAGGATTAAGTGGTACTAATGGTACCATAAAGATGTTATATAGTGTTAATATAATCTGAGTATTAAAAACATAATGAATTTGCTATTTATGAACCATTAAGTTTTACCTCAACGCTAGAATAAACTTCCGATCATTACAGACCTATTAATAACTTTTCTGTCATCTTTTCCTTCTCTTTATTCCCTTCTTTGCTTTCCTCTGCATGGTCAGAGTCATATTTTTGATATTTGCAGAATTAAAATATGCTTTAAAAAGCAATATTTGATTTTATTCTGAGCAATAATTTTTAGTACTCTGTGTGCTTTAGTGGCAATGCAGACTACTACCACAGAAAGAAAGACAAATATTATTTTTGTTTACTTTTCATTATTATTTATAATGTTCTATCTATTCCCATTAAATTAATTTCAATGATGCAAATAAAAAATGCAGGAAATACAGGCTTCTCAGTTTCATAATTTTGTTCAAGTGGCCTACTTCAGACTTTCTGAAGAGAAAAAACTACACACAACTTAAACTAAACCATGGCCATTACGTTGGGTGGGACGTTCACTAAACTCCCCAGCAAGTTTTAGTGATTGAAACAATAAATCTCCTGCCTGCCACTGCTCAGCTGAGCTGACCACGTAGATCACTGTGCTAATTTAATCAGCTAGGAGTGAGACTTAGAGAAAGTTATAGTAAGAGCTTGGCTAGTAATGTTTTATATTTACATAACATTTTAAATTTTTTTATATTAATGAACAAAAATTGAATAAAATTCTGATAAGAATTTTCTTCTAGTAGCCCTTTCAATGCAACACTTCCATACCGCTTATGACCCAAATACAGTGTTTAAAGAAGAGAGCTTCAGATATTTTAGGGAAAATGGAACAATAAATTAAGAATGGAAAGAGGAAGATGGGCTGGAAAGGATGAAATTCAAAAGGACACTATGACTGAAGAATAGTAAGAAACAATGAAACGACTACCCATGGATGAGCAAGAAATTAAAGGATGAAATTAAAAATAAGTTTGAGTTTGTTAACTGGCAAAAGAACTCTTATGATGGCAGTCCTTACTCTCTTGTCCTGGTGTCTGCCCTGTCTGTCTGGAATGCACAATTAAACAGAGGTTAATCAGTTGCTTTCTGATTGTTTATATATTTTATGTTTCCCAGACATCCCTATCTCTTCCTGTAATCTTCTCCCAGTCATCTCTCTCTATTAATTTTTGCCATTATTTTCTTCACATTTCAGTCTCCAGTGCTCTTGGTCATTGCTGTTCTCTTGTGTTCACTCTTAACTATTTCTGACATATGCTATGCAACCTTGTAAGACTTGTCTCATGAACATTTTCTGGATCACTCCCATTTAGGCTCCATCTCAGTTCAGATTCCATTTCTCATCTGCTGCCATCACCAATTTTCCTTCATTTCATGACCCTTAAAAAGATCTAAGAGTTTGCAGTACTACATCATGGACTGAAAATACAGTTGCTGCTTAATAGATTTGGAGAGATCTTATTTTAGAGCATTAAAATTTTTCAAAAGTGCCTAATAACTCAGTTCAGCCTTCACAATTATTGGCATGATAAAGTGAAAGCAAGCCGATCATGGAAGGATGAAAAACTAGCTGTTCACTGAGGGGCTGTATTTCCATGTCCCTGCTTATACCAAGTTTTGTGACTGATCTGACTAATCCCAAGCTAGCCACAGTACAATAAAATAAAAGGTGAGAAAGACAGGTGTGTGAGGGTTATGCAGTATTTCCCCTTGTTTTCAATTCAAAATGCTACCTTTCACAAGACACAGGATCGTTCTTGTGTTGATCTCTTCACATGCAGACAAAAACCAAAGCTGAACTGACAGACTACTTTCACTCAGTAAAACAACAACTCAATTCTCCATAGTAGTATTTGTGACACAGGAAGCTTTCCCCCAGACCTAAAACCTGGAGATATAACAATATTGTTCCTCTTTGCCGAATTTTTTTCCCCTCCCAGTTTGAGTTTTCCCTGAAACACAAACTCTGTCACATACTTTACACCAGTGTCTTTTCCATTTATCAAGTGGACAGTTAGTTCAGTTGACATAAAGCATCATACCCAAGACAGGGAGAATTTAAAAACCAAGAAAGCACATCAGACCCCAATGTGAGATTTAAATGAACTTCGTTTTAATTGTCCATGTTCTCAAATTGTTAGCACACTACATCCAGCCTGATATAGTTTTCAAATCTGATTAAAGTTCTTTTTGGCTTTTTTTGGTTTTGGGTTTTTTTCGTAATCATAGGACAGCCATCTCTGTAATTCCACAGAAGGATTTCCATGGAAGATTCATGGATTTGCCTGCACTACCACCGTGTTTTGTAAAATTCTCAACAAGCAAAAAGCCTCCACTGAATGCCCCAATGTTCATTCTGAGCT
This sequence comes from Dasyornis broadbenti, assembly GCA_013397935.1. Classification (NCBI taxonomy): domain Eukaryota; kingdom Metazoa; phylum Chordata; class Aves; order Passeriformes; family Dasyornithidae; genus Dasyornis; species Dasyornis broadbenti. The sequence continues at coordinate 173,721 of VZRN01002122.1, forward strand.
TTCCTCAATGCACATTAAAGACAACCAAAACAGTTTCATAGACTTTGGTGATGCTTTACATGAGGCTTCAAGGCAGCCAATGACCATAAATCAGCAGTTTTGCCGATTCTTCTCTCTCACTCAACTCTGAGCTCTCTTAGAAAGCTCATGGTAGGTACAGCCCAATAAGCTACATAGGACACATTCAAATGTTATGCAGCTCTGTACGCTAAAGCAAAAATTGTGAAAATTGCTTCACCTGTGACAACACAGAAATTGATTCAAGGTTCACACAAACTAGCATTACAGTGTTAGGTTTGTGTTTCTATTGCATCCATTCTGCCTTGTGTCTAGTTAAAATTTCTGCTTTGAAAATTAGCAGTTACATTTACAGCTAGAGAAAAGGGAAGCAGCAAAATTTAGATATGTGAGAGAGCATGAAACTGTTAAGGGAGAAATAATGGACAGAAATCAAGCAGCTGCTGCAGAAAGTGACAAGGCTTTCAGAATTAGCACCTGAAAACTTAGGAATGAAGAAAACAAAAATAATTCCCAGCTGAAGAAGAGACAAAGAAGATAACCCTCCCACAGGAGCACAGCATGATAAGTAGCCACAGGGAGAATCACTGTGATCAGTCAGAAAGGCAGGAGAGTTATTAGCTTAGCCCTGAACCTCCTGCTTAATGTGGGGCCAGTGGTGATAGTTAACAGACCCTGGCTAAGGTGACAAGCTTTGGACCTGCTTGAGGAAATCCAATTGAGAAGCAGCCATGAGGAACAACAAGCTAGAAACAGATGTTTCAGCTACCAGGATGTGCACACATTTAACCTGAATATGTAGAAAAAATATTATTTTCTATAGATAGTGATTTCATCTCCTTCTGCAGCTCAGGTACTGTCAGATCTCATTAGCCACAGCTAAAATGTTTCCTTCACATTTTGGAATAGATCTTAAATTCAAGCAGAAGTGTTTTGAGTTGTAGGTACTGAATGAAGGATTCAAGGCACTGGATTAATATTCTGAAGACAATTTTAGTATTCAAGCAAAACAAGGCTAAAGTCATGGGAATACAAAAATTGAAATTTCAATAGTTAACACAATTACTAATATCCATTTAACCCAGCATAAACCACTGGGAAAGCTAAAGCTTTCTCTCAGCTGTCAATTCATATTTAGGCAACTAGATTTGCTCACATGTACATGTATCAATAAATATCCAGACCACTGCCAAAATGGGACAGGAACAGGTTTGTCAGGAGCTAATTACCCTCGAAGGCAATTATGCCAAATACAACAAACAAAATGTCAGACTTAAGCTGGTCTTTTGTGCATCTCTGGGTTCCACAGCATATGAAGGAGAATACAAAAGTCCTGTGAGATGTTAATATCATATATACAACATATACTCTGATCACACTTTCCTTTGCAGTTCTATAAACCTCATGAATGTTAATGAAAACTATATATGCACCTCAAGAGGAGAAAATGCCCTGATAGGTGGAATTTTACAAGAAATTTACTATTCTCAACACAACATATGCCTGCTCCAGATTTCAAACACATCCCATTTTAGGGACATACAACATCCCTAAATAGTTACTGCTAAATTTGTTTATGGTTCTACATTAAAAAGTAAAATAAATAAAACATGTATAACAGAAATGAATGCCACTGAATGTCTGAAAAAGCCCATCTTAGAGCACACATGGAACAGTGAAATATCTTTATAAACAACATTTTTTTCCTATGTCTTTCTTAACTTCCAAACTTATATAGCTTCAGGGGATGAGAGTAAATTAAGCTACTCTTTCAACCTCTTAATTTTATGTATTGAAAGTTAAAGTGATATAAATTTATGTTCTCTTTTGCTGCCATTTCCAAAGAAAATAACCGTGGTAATTTGCAAGATAATAATAATAAAATAAGAAGTTCCTGGCAAAAGCTGTGTTTTCTTCGTGGAACCATAGAACCCTTTACTCTTGGAAAGACCTTTAAGATCGAGTCTAGTCATCACTTCTAATTAAACTAGAGTATGATAAATTACTCTGATATTTAACTGAAAACAAAACCAAAGATGTTTTCAGCTGCCTTTCTACATTTAAATGATATCACGGAGGCAGGGGAGAAAGGAAAGATTAGTACATAAAATTCAAAACTTTTTCTAAGTTCTCAAATATTGGATGTTAATGTTTGCTGTTTTTCCAGACTACAAGCACTAAGGGCTGACATAAGGATATAGAAATTTTTGTGAAATGTAGCCTAATACTGCAGTTTCTTGTGAACCCAAAGCAAAATGTTTTTAAAATATGCCTTCAGCTTATTTTAAATACCAATAGTTTTAGGAACGTCTGGAGAAAAATTCCTTCTTAATATAGCTTCTGCATCAGAGGAACTCATTGGTCAGAAGGCCAGGAATCTACTTCTCTTTTCATATACACTTAAATATCTTATTTCACCCACTTCAAGAAGATACAAGCTTTTCCCAGCAGAAGGATAGTACAGCTTCCCTAAAATCAAACAGATTTTTTGAAAATGGAAGTGTTAAAGTGGACTGAATAAAATATCTGCTCCACTGGCATGTTGTGCACAATTCAGATTATTCTCATCTCTTGTTTCTGCCATCATGCTCTTGAAAATGTTATCTTATTAAGCAAAGATTGTTTAAACAATTGTCCATTTTATACTTGAGAATAAATAGAAGGACCCTAACTTCAAGAAATAAAACATCATGTTCTAAAGCAGAGTAATTACTGTAAAAAAATGCACTAACCTTTGAAATCCAAGTAAAAGGCCAAATTAAAATCAAATATGTAAAAAGAGTTTGGCTCTATTTTAAAGCCAAGTATTATTTTCATTACCTCTGTGTAATATTTCCTTAAATTTTAAATAATTGAAAGCATAACTTGCTAGAATAACTAAAATAAAGCTAGTATCTAACAGCAAAGATGACAAACACCAAGTTTCCTTGAAAGTGCAACCATTAAAATAACAATATACAAGAAAGAATAGGTGCGCCTGCAGGAAATCTAGAGAGATGCTGGGGTTGCACCACAGAAGCAGACTATGTCTGTTGTATACTGTGAATTGTAGTGTCAGTCCTGCATTTCTTCACTGAATACTACACAGATGTTCTAAAACATTTAAAATAAAGTATACAACGAAACATAAGAGCAGATGTAACACTGTCTTCAACAATGATGTGCTATGAGGACTTCTAAGAGCAAGAAAACCACTGATTAGGAAAAAGCACCAGCAATGAACCCTTACTACTTGAAATCAAATTTTCTTTTATCAGGATAATATGTGAAAATGTAATAATAGATAACTGGCTTTTATATGGTACTTCATGTATGGTTCTCTGCACTGATGAAAAGGGAAAATTTTCACTATTCATATCTTATATTTGAAAAAGCTGAAAGACAATGCAGTCATGCAAGAAATACCGAAATATCTACCCTGAATTTCACTAGCCCTGGGAATCAGGGCAGGGGTAAATAAAATGAAGATATTCGAGCTCCTACAACCCTCCTCACAAACAAGGGGTGAGATGGTTCATTAGCACACCATCATTTCAGGCTGCCTTGGCATCTCACATGTCTTGTTTATAGTTGGGTCTACAGGAGGCAGGGTTTGGCACATTCAATTCCAGCCCATTCAATGGTTCAAGTCCTTATTTTTAACTAATTTAGAGAGTATAAGGGACTCCTCTTCCCAGCACATTGCTTAATAGAAGTCCAGTTACTTCCACATAGGGCAGCTGGAAGTCTGCAGGTATGACAGACAATTATCCAAAGAAGTCACTAATGCAGCGAGGGTTTCCTCTGTCCCCAGACTGCAATACTGTGGGACTTCCAACACTGCTAAACAGCTTTACAAGCATGGTTATAAACTCCAAGTAGCCACATATCATCCCCATCAACAGGTGGAGAAATTAATGGCAAAGAAAATTACCAAACGTGCAAAATTGTGTGAGACCATTTAATTACTAATCAATGCACAGCCCTGGTTTTCCTGCCTCCCAGTGATTGGTTTTACACAGCTACCAGATAACATGCAAGTTATTGTCAGAAAGTTTCTTCCTTAACTGAAAGGGCTGAGATTAGAACAGGCACTTTATTTCAGTATCTGTCAGACTGTACTGCTGTGTTCCCTATGTCATTTTCATGGTTTTTTCTGGTTCTATATATGGCACTAGACATAGACTAGAAGCTTTTTCTTCACAATTCAATGAAGAGTTAGTTCCTAGATCTTTTTTATTTATTCTTTGGCTGTAGCTTATTGGCTTCTAATTTTCAAACAGGTTTTTTTTTTTAATTTCTATTTCAGTACTTCTAGAAGATTCAGTGAGGATAAGACAATTAGGGTCTAAAAAACAATCAGCATCCGTATGAAATCCTGGAGGCTTCTGGCAGGATCTAAACAATATACTTTCATAAAATATTCCAAAGGATAGTTACGCAGCGCTTTTTTTGTCAGCAAGTAGATACAAGTCACACACTACATACAGGATACCAGAATCACTTGTAAGGCAAAGATCAAAAAGAATGTATTCTGAGGACACTGAAGGATAAAAATGTTGGCATTTTCTCTTCCATTGACTTGGGAGGATTAAAAAACCCCAAAAAATTACAGAACAAATGTTTCGTTACAAAGGTAGAGGCTAAAATACCCTCAAAAACTGAAGGCCATTCCACCTCAACGTGATAAGTATCACTAAGTGGCTTATATACAAGTTCATCTTATTTGGCACTGAAGAAGTGTCACAGCACAGGGTGAAAAAACCCACAAACCCCCAGTGCGTAGGTGCCATCATTTCTACTGTCTAATACAAAGAACTGAAGTTGACAAAGAAGGAAACAAGAAGAAAATGAATGTCATCGCCAAATGTCCTTGCTTTTGTGTGCTTCGGTCAGATTCTATTGTCATCTGTTGTGCAATCAGGCTAAGACACCTTTGTTTTCTACTCTACTCAAAATATAATTTCCTGATCTAATCCTGTCTGTTACCAGTAAGAACATTTGTGACCCTAAAAGATATCCTGGCAACATTAATGACTCAAACATTAATTCTTAAAAGTATATCAGTTTACTGATGCAGATGCATTTTTGCCCCCAAATAATCAAACTAAACTGAACCTCCTTCCCTCAAATAAGAAAGTCATAATCCAACATCAAGATAGGAGAGTGACTTCAGAAATGTAAAAAATTAAACTTAAATGCCTTTGTTTTACATGAGAAAAGGAGGATGAAGATATTCTTATCACCCTCCTACCTTCTTTCCCCCCCCCAAAAAAAAAAAAGCTATCTAGATGAGCCCCCAGTAAAGCCTCTCTTAACCTGATGATCTGTTGCTTTGACATCTTTGGGCATTGTGTTTCATGGAGTATTGTATTAAACAGAAACAACAGAAATAAATTTCAAACCCAAGTACTTTAGATCTGTATCTGAAATGCAGATGTGTCTCGCAAATGAGTGGTGTGTTTAAAGTACAAAGTTGATTGACACATGCTTTCACTTAATGATGGTAATTACGAAGAATAACAACTCCAAGCCACATCTGTTCAATGTAACAATCTTGTTGTGCTATGCAGATTACACTGAGAGCTGTCAGAAATGCCAATTTCACCACAAATCATGCATAAGCACATTTGTAAGACAAGAAACAGATTAATAAGCATCAACACTTTTCTGTAAACACTTGTTGAAGAGAATAAAAGCTGTTAGCACTAAGGAAATGATACAACAGTGGATGCTTTCTCTATCAAGCTTGAAATAAGAAATCACAGGAAGGACAAAAGTGCAGGCTGAATTCCCAAAGAACAAGTCCCCCTGTAGCAGATCAAGATGTGGAAAACTTAACAATTACACTACATGTGAACAACATATAATCACATTTTTTCTTTCCTTTTAATCAGTTCTCATTTAAAATCTTCAATTTTGGCAGCACTAGATAATATAGAAACAGGGAATTTTTAAGTTGTACTTAATTAAAATATCCACTTTTTTTTTTAAATTGCAGAACATGCAAATCTAAATTGCAGTAAAACCCACTAAATGAAGAAAACTGAAATCACTAAATCATAAACCTATGAACTTCTTTATCATATCATAATTGTAAGTACCATTATTCAAAAGCTGTTTAAGATTCAGGGTCATGTTTTTTCTATAGCAACGGAGCATGGACTTATAGGCAGGCAGTCTCAGACAAATCATTAATGTAACATGACGTTGTTTGCTTTCATATGCCAGAAGACATTACAGGATACAGCTGACATACGATATAATTGTAGAAAAAATAAATAACAAGATTTTTTAAAAGGGTCTTAGATTTATTCCTCTGTAAAACATAATTCAAAATTGAAATAAGATTTTTTTTTTTTTTAGTCTCACTGAGAAGTAGTTTTCCACTGATGTGACTTAGCTGACTCTAAATAATCAACACAGGAACGGTACATGCACTTACAATAGACTTGTGTTACATGCACTTAACAAATCATCTTTTTTAGTTGTAACTATTTATTTTCCCAAATAGTCTAAACTTATTCTTGTTCACAGACTGCCGCAGTGGATAAACTGTACATTACCTTGGTGGGTCAGTTAGACATCCTGCAGATTTAGCCAGAGATGAGACCTTCTTTGTGCATCATTTGCTTTGAAGTTTAGATTTAATTTTCCTGAGTTTGATCAAAATATTTTCTTAATATTTATTGATAATGCTGGTATAGCTGCCTCAGGCATTTAAAGCATACAGAGAAGCCAACAATTATTTACAGCACCCAGAGATTTCATAAAAATACTATTTACCACCAAAGTATTATAATCTGCAAAATGTCCAGAAAGAGTAGTACAATTATTTCCATGCTCTAGGCTTATTCACTTTCCAATAAAATGAACAAAATATTTTTGTAACTAATAGGAGAAATCCTACAGAGCATTCAGTCTCATATCCTGAAAACCACTTAATTACTAGGCTATCCTCCTCAAATCCATGAAGTTACCTAAAAAGTTTGGCTCATTGAATGCCAGCTTGGAAAGGACCTCAAGGTCCCACCTTTATTTTGTATAAAATCCACATGCCTGTAATTTTCTGTTAACACCGCGTGACTCCTATCAAACTGTGTCTCCGATGACACTGGAGATCACAGTTCCCATTAAGAAAACAAGGCAAATATTTTTTAAACACATTTGGAACTTCTAAAACCTGCATTTAAAACTGTCTTTAAAAATCTTCTGACCATTACAACAAAAAAAGGCAGCTACCAGGATTTTTAAACACATAACAGCATTGCTTCCATCAAGCCATTAGCAATAAAATTAACATTCAGTGCTTATTTATTGCAACTGTCAAGCAGCAGTAGAGATATCTCTTAGGCAGCAGGTTTGCAAACTGTGTTCCTGTTGCAGCCAGGGCTGAAAGTTCTTGACTAAGGAGCCCACCTGCCCATCAGAATCATCATTTAACTCTCTCTTCAGGGTATGGCACAGCGTGCTTCCTCCCGCAGGAGGAAAGGATTCTCTAACGTAATATTCTTAATCACAACAAATATGTGAGCCTGAACAAATTTTCTCAGGCACAGCTGCTTCTAGGGTATCTTGGCATTTGAGTAGATGATTTGCAGAAATTCCACTGGGAAGGAGGTACTTTAAAGGCTGCCAGGGAGTGTGATAGGGCCAGAAGAAGAGTGAAGAGGCACAGCTGTGACAGCTGAAAGCAGGATAAGCTGCCACTGATCTGTTTCTATGCTTATCACAACACCCATTAATCAATTCCAATCACAGCAGGCCCACCAACTAAACTATACTCCACCTCTCAAAAACTGACTACTCAGCCTTGTAATCTTCCTGAAAAATTGTTCATCTGAAAAAATGTCAGAGGGGCACTGCATTATTTATTTTATTTTTAAAAACCTATTATATTTGTGGGGTTTTTTTTTTGATCAAGTAACAGTCAAAATATCCACAGGCCTTTCTTACCAAAACTGGTCAAAATTTTACTTAGATTTTTTTTTTTTTATGTGTGACATTTGAAATTAAAAGAAAGAATTTCTCTTCTGCTTTCTCTAAGTTGTACCATGGATGCTAATTTTAGTAAACTTGAGATCAACAGTAGACCTACAGGACTGTATCTTTAAGACAACTGAGAATATAAGTAGTTTTTACCCTATAATTTAAAAATAATCTCTTTGTATACTTGTTCTTTGTAAAAAAAAAAAATAGAATTATATTAAAAATGCAGAATACACAAACACATAGAATGTACCAAATTTCACTGACTGAAACATAAATAGCATTGTTTTGATTGACCGTAGATTTCCTATATTTTTATAATTTGCTTTAGTAAGTTTACTTCCTACTCACATTATTGCTACCATGAATTTGAGTTTTCTTCTAAGCCAAGAGCTGAGGGGACGCTGCTGACCACCGTTTGTATATGTCACCAGCTCATCTGATGTGCGAATTCTGCAGTTTTTGATGGAGTAGGGAGCAGTCTAATTCGGTCAGTTGCAGTAATATCTGTTCACTAGAACAAGTGAGCAGGCAGTTCTATGATTTGCTTGCTCATTCGCTAATTGTCTAGTCTTTGCTGAGTTTTAGTTCCTGCTTTGGTTGGCCTCAGGCCTGTTCACACCAAAACAGGTGCGCTGATGATGTAACGTAAGTGAATTAAAAGCAGAACAAGGAAAATTGCAAGTTCCCCAGCATGTTAAAGGATAACAAAGGAACACCTTTCCACAGATTTTGGAAAGTGACCCTGACACAAGACTTCTTGGAAGGAGGAGTGGCAATACCTGAACGTGCGGGCCCAGCGCGCTCTGTTCCACAGGCGTCAGCCGGTGTTCACAGGCCACAAGCTGCAAACTCCACTTGGCATCAGAGAAAGCACTTCATCAGGAGCCTGGCTACTTAAAGCTACCAGTTGGAAGGATTAAGAGCACTTTGTACAGCTCTTTGCACTGTCAGTTTAAACCTTGCAAGGAGGTTGTCAGAAAAACCAAATAGATTTAGAAGCCAGAGTCCCTTTACTATTTAGTGTTATCTGTACACCCAAGCAACATGGCAGGTTTGACAAAATCTCCCATTATGAGACACCACTTCAGCAGCTTTCATATTTATGCAGCTGTCACATCATTAAGAATTGTATTCAGCCCTTTTATAACGAGCTGTGTTATTTTTAAGTGGTATGGGTTTAGAACAACCAGATGCCTGTTGTGGTATTTCTAGAATTTTACTAATTTCCATAGAATGCACTGTTATTTCCAAGATTACATTACAAATGCATGCAATTTATAGGGCTTCAAAAGGTGTATTTGCCCAGAGCTGCTATTATTTACACAGCATCAACAGTTTTCAAGTTGATCCACAAGCAAAAGAAAGAGCCTAGCACAATTACTGTACAACAGCACAGAACATCAAACATCACAATTCATACTAATTTAAGGAAGCGGTAGTCCACAATTATCACTGGCAAGGAACCTGCTTAACTTTTGAATTTTACCCTTTATTTAATAGGATGGCGTCAACTATCTAAATGTCAAGTCTTTCATGCCCATTTTAAATCTCTTTTATTACCTGAATTCTGAGAGATCCTATATGTTGTTCATGCGATACATGTTGTCATATAATATCACATGACCTATTTTTATGTTTATTATTACTTTTTTGCAAATAGATGACTATGCTATATTTGCGTTATAGAGTAGACACAGTAAACATGCTGTGGAAATTCTGAATTTAGAATCAAATCATGTAAGTCATGTGATACTTTAACTGCTTTTCTAACCCTATGAAAAACTTGGTAAGTACAACAAAATTGCTATTTATTATAATATGCATTACCTTCCTACCTTTTGTCACATTCATCATATTGGAGATTTAAGGATGTTTTTTTCCCCTCCCTTCAAAACAGGCACAACTTACTCTTCTTCTAGATGGCATTTCTAGGAACAGTAGCATCGTTTAAAAATAGTATCTGTATAATAGAAAAGAATTTTAATTCTCAGACCCTGAAATAATTTCCAAATTCAATCCCTCCCATTCTCCCCCATGTTTTCAGTTCTAAAGTCCTGGGGACACAAATTTCCTCTACAATTGAATAATGACTACCAAATACTGAGCATTTATCCAATCTAAATAACGAACATCTTTACCTAAGCAAATTCCTGATGCAGCCTCTGCATTAGAGAACAAAAAAGGCTTCACCCTGTTCAAACTACTCTTACAATCTGATTTTGCATTTACATTATAGCAGAAAAGTTGATACATTTCTCACGTAAAAATTAACAAGAAAAAGTCAAGGGGGAAAAATCTGCTTCCAGCAGGCAAAGTACAGGTTAAGAAACTACAGGCACCCTCAACTTAGAGATAAGTATCCCTTGAAGATGGAATATACTGGTGTGCTCTGGATATAGTGACATTTAAGAGCAAAGAAATAATGGAAAACAAATCAGCTGTGCTCACCCATAAAAATGTGATTACTCTTTATTTATAAAAACATACTAGCACAGCAATCCATCGCATACCATGCTTCGAAAAATCTAAGAGGAACCTAATAATTTGGTCCTAAACTGCCACTCTACATGAATATGACTTCTATTGACTTCTTTTGATCATGAAGAGCTCTGAAAGAAATGTACATGACTCCCAATTTATGCAAACGAATACTCAAATGTTACAATCAGTAAAAGTGACTGCCAAAATAAAATTATCTTATTCAACACAAAAACCAACTTTATATATTCCGAGTTATATTTTCAATTCCATAGTGACAAAAGTACATCCTATTGTGACTATACAGCCCAAAAAGAAATGGCAAATAGACCTGGTTTACCACACTGGCTATGAATTATTAATTTCCTGTTGAAAATCCCTAGCAGATGACTCCTTCCTTACAAAAGACAGAGGAAATTAAGATATTTCATAACGGGAATTTCTGCTAAGCACTAGTCACCCTAACACTGAGTTACTGTAAAAGGTATTGGCATCCTGCTAAAATACACGGCTCCCACATTCTACCATCTAGACAAGGTGGGAAAATATTTCAGTCGTATTATGTCTTTAGCCTCAACGAAACTTTATCAGCCACAAGAACCTATTTCTAGGTTTATCTGGTTGTATTCAATGTTTGATGTTGTCAAAATACTGTGATGAATTTCAATACTGTTTACAAAACAGTTTTTTAGATCCTGTGAATAACAAATTCTCTCAAGGATTTCATCTTCCATATTTAGAATCCTATTTTCCTCTGAAAGCTCCAATTATCTGAGAGTTGAGGAGAAAAGCCAGCTATTCTGTTGGCTAACACACAACGTTTGTGAAGAACACGTCACTGATGTCTTTACTTCTCTGAGCGGAGGATGCTGTAAATGCCCTCTCAGGACAGCAGCGCTGGCTTAAAGCACAGAGCAGAGAATGATCTTTATTCCCTGGACAGCAGAGCCTACCAATACAGTGTTGCCAGTGCAATGTGTCAGAAATGTGGCTTATGTATTGTATATCTTAGTGAGGCCTCATCTTTCCTGGACCACAGCTGTAAACTAATAGCATGGAAGTTTAGTCTCAAGCACAGTGGAAAGGGGCCATGAAAGGTCAGATTAAAAAGCAGGCCCCACAACAGTTTCTAAGTTTCTAAGTACTGGAAGAACAGTCACACATATTCATCTAACATCAATATTTAAAAGCATGGGCAGGCCAAACTCCATGGCTGACCTAAGGCAGAGCTCCTAAGTTCAAGGGATAAAGCCTACTTTTCCTGTTACCTTGTACCAGGATGCCTGTCTATACCTAGGTGGTGGTTCACTGAGTTCCTTCACAGACCTGTAACGGTACCTTTGCCAAATGTGCACTATATTAATAGTTGAATTCTTAAAACAACTTATTCATGATCAAAACTCTAAAGGTTAAAAAATACCACCTCAGCTAAGCGGATCCCCCACAAAGTTAGGAATCTATTTCTTCAATAAGATCTGTTCACAAGCAGATCACTGATTTGCTTTGCAACTGAGCAATAGGAACCATCTAATTTGTTGGAATATTTTCTCCTCTATCTATTGAATGACAAAGAGTTTCTCACCTTCTCAAAGCACTTTGGGATCTACTAGATGAGGAATACTGTAGATTTTCATGCAATCCCAGCTGCAGAACAGGAGATAGTTTTATCATGACTCAATAGCATCAGAAGTGGAGAGGTCAAGATGCAGCTATTGTGATCCAAGTACATTAATACTTCGCTAAAAGAATCCTCTCTTTAAATTATATCTATTAAGAAAAGTACCTACTTGTGGCTTTCTAAACAACAAAACCAACCAAAAAATGCACAAAAAATAAATACAAAAAATCCCACCAGCAACTTTAGTGCAAGATTTGGTATGTTCATCAGGAGATGCATCCGGTATTAGTTTTTATGATCTGTCTGCAAAACACATTTAATAATGCTCATTATTTGGGGGGGAAAAAAAAAAAAAAAAAAAGGTTTTTGGTTGGTTGGTTTGGGTATCTCTTTAGAGATGAGACAGCTTTAAAACTATTGCTTTAATTGCCCATGTACTCATGGAGGGAATTAACTCCTTTATTCCATTGCAATACCACTAAAATGCAAACAAAACAATTCTGGAAGAATCCCATGCTATCAAGAAACAGTTAATAAAGTAGTTACTAAACCTGTAGTCTGAGTTTTTGTAAGTACAGTAATTGCCAGGTTGAATTGCTCCATACCAATTTTATGTTTTTATTGGAGCGGTGAGATTGTGTGTAAATATGGATTGCTCATTAAACAACGACCCTCTCTCTCTCAAAAAAACCAAAAAATTCCATCTCTCCATCTGATTTACAACCTCACTCTCATAAGAAGCATAGTCAAGGCTGGAGGAGAGACAAGTACAGTTTATCTCAGATCTTCTTAGACCTTTGGATACAGTTTGAAATTTTGATGGAAAACATGCCAGCAAGCACTAGGGATTATTTTACACTGGAGAAAAAAGAGTTACTAAATAAATAATTCTTAAGTATTGCATTTCTCTGAAGACATTAAGAGGTTTTCCCAATAATAGTTCTCATACTTAATGCACACATAAACCCTAAGAATCCTTGGTTTCACAATTTGAACACATTTACAACACTTCTGTTTACCAAGTTAATAAAAACCAAAAGATCCTAAGATATTTCTTACCTACCAGTTACAACTGGAGACCTCAGAATTTCCGAGTTGCCTTTCGAATTTCATTCTCGAGAATTTCAGGAGACCCAAGGGGGAATAAAGGAGTCACCCAAGCTCCTTTGCAATAGTAGTTTATTAGTAGGCATTAGTAATAAACATTACTTTATTCGTAGGCATCTTGATAATTAAAAGTGGCTTCAGAATGAAGTTAAAATGGCATAAAATTTGCTTTACTAGGCCATCATGTCTCCTAGCTTTACAGTTCTCAGTATTAGACTGGAGCTTTTTCTTTCATGTGCTATTCATGTGAACATGACAGAAAAAGCTATTCCTTGAAATTGCTTAGAGTTAGGCACAATATTTTCGAAATTTACTCAAGATAAATTTACTCAAGATAAAAACGGTTATTGAACTGTATTATGCAAAAGCAAAATTACGTTTTATTCCTTAATAGCAACTTTAAAAAAAAAAAAAAGAAAGAAAATTCTAAACTAACAATGTGAAAAATAAGTGTGAGATAACATATATTTTTGTACATACGTTACAGCTATGCTTTAAGCTGTCATATAATTTGTTAAGGAGCTACATAGCAGGAAAGTTGTTCCGTGGACCACAGGACCGCCCGAACGCACAGGTTTGCCTCCCGGCCCCGCTAGAAGCGGCTACCCGGGCGCCCTCGCCTTGGGCAGCACCGCCATCCAGCGGCTCTCCGGGAGCACCACAGCCTTCCCACCGCATCCGTGGCACACGGGCCTCCATCCCACACAGCTCCTCCACCTCCCGACCCAGAGGAAGGAAAAAACACCGCATCAAATACCACGTTTTTCAGGAAACACATGGTATAGCCAGCAAAAATTTTCTAAAATAAGAGGAAAAAATCCAAAACTATAAAAGTCTGGACGTTTTTGCTACCATCCAGGTTTTTCTAAGAATGCTGTTCAGGGACAGTGCTGGCAAGTGGCAGAATGAAAACTGGTAAGAGAATTATAAAGTGTTAATAAATGGGAAAGGATTGTGGATAAAGAGTTACACAATCAGCCCTGGCAGTAAGACTTCTCCCAGTTGCTCAGAGAGTATTTCATCAGCCTCGTCCTCCCAGCTGGGTGCTCTGGAACAGACTCCCACCAGGATAGAGGTGAGCTACTCTAGCTCACTTTGAAAGATACTGGAAGTAATATTTTATGTTGTCTGTGGTGCTTGCTGTTGGTGAAGCATTAACTCAGAAGATCTGGTTTGTCCCATTTTCACTGCAATAATCAAATCATACGACTATTGATTAGATTATATAAACTGTCTCCTATTCTAGGAGCCAATACTGTTCATGAACATAAACATACTGAGACGAGGGCAAACAACCAGAGAGCAGGGAAAAAATTCAAGAAAAACCAAATGTTGTTACATGTACTGATTCCAGGTCATAAAAAGAGCATTAAACAAAAGTTGGCAATTGTGTGGGGTTTTTAATATAGAAAATTTTAAAATTAGGACTAGAAAAAAAAAAAACCCCAAACAGTTTTTTCTTGGGAAAAGACATAAACCCTCTCAGATCCTACCAAAAGCTAGGAAGGGAATTAAAATACTGTCCTAAAATAATAATATAAAAAAAGTCAAAACCAAACAAACCAAAAACTGACCTTGAAATCAAAAAAGCTGTAAGACATACAAAAGTGACAGGACTCATCAAAACACAGTATTTGAGCATATATGAAGAACAAGAAAAAAAATCTCCTGTCCAAAAATAACAGGTTGTATTTGCAGAGATGAATCAGATGTAGTCTTCTCTTCCGCCTGCAGATGCCATTACTGGATCAAATTAAATTTAAACTGCAGCTTGCTGTTTTCTTTCACCTAGAATTTTCAAGCAAGTACTAGAAGAGTTTATTTATCCTTAATTTCTAAGACTGATACGCATTCTTAAAAAGGCATAGCTAGGCTGCACTTTCTTCTAAAAGCACATTTACACACAACATGTCTCAATAAAGATGGGCTAACATTGGGTACTCTCACAATCCTTACGCCTTTTTATAATTGAAAAAAAAGTCTATTTCTTATACATTTCTTAAAGTGACTTCTATTATAAAGAGAAGGTGTTTCAATAGTTAGATTTTTCTTAGTTTTACATTTTCAAATTAAACTAGGGTACAGCAGTCTGAGTACCCCATCTCCCCATTTTACATTTAAATTAAAACAAAGCTCCCCTCCTTTTATGTCATTAAAACCCATAGGTCAAGTACCTATAGTTCTAATTACTTTTTACCTGAAAGCTGCCTGAAGAATATTTTCCTGAAGGATAAAGAGAAGACATTAAAGGAAATAATCAATCAACCAAAAAGAAAAAAAGAAATATCAAAAAAGCACCCCCAACAAAACCCCCACCCCAACACAACAACCCACAAAGCACAGATTACATCAATACACGTAACAAAGTAAAGTCATCACGACTCCAGAAAACAATAAATCCCAGTCGGGTATCTAAACATTTCTTCATAACACTTCCCACTCCCCCCATCCACGTTCCTGACTGTTCACTCACCGTTTCTTTCAGTGTCATGGAACTGATTGTAGATTTGAGAACCCCAAAACCTTTCAAGACCAAATTTAGCACTTTTAACAGAAGCATGCCTTTAGCTACTATAGTGACCAAGTCTCAGCCCAAACCATAAAAGTTCTGTCTGTGTAAGTGTGTGTAGATGGTTCCACTGGTACCTGTGGCTGTGGATGAAGAAACAGTAGCTAGAATACTTCAGCCAAAAAGGCAGCATACATGCTGAGATGTGTAGCACATCAAAAGTCTCATCAAAGCCAACATGAGCCTCCACTTCAGTGTCAGAATCTCACAGTTGTTGCTCCAGCCTTGCAACCATGAGTGATTTTTACATGTGAGTGCAAGAGAAGTGTGAAGGAATAAGTGAAAGTACTGTGTGGACCGTTACCTGCTGGAAATAAACACCTTAATTCCATTAATAACAGTTAATGAAAGGTGTTTTAATAAATATTGGTTGTGATGCCTGTTCCTTGCCATTGATAACTTACAGATACACTAGCCTACAGTTACAAATATACCTTACCTTATGGTATATTACCCCTACAGATTACTGGGGCCTCAGCTAGGCGTGTTGATGTGTTAATGCAGCACGTTGTGAGAGCACTGGTTCACTGATGATGTATGGGCACCGTATAGATCCTGAGATGAAGTACTTCAGTGATGTATAATTGTAACAGGGACACCAAGCTGAAGAAAACACTGGCAGAAGTAGGTTTTGTCAACATCTTACTCTGAAATAATGCATTAACAATGGGACTAAAAGAAGGATTGATTAGTTGACTGATTAGACATGGTTGGTTAGCAGAGAAGATGAAAAAACAAACAGAAAATGGCAAAAAAACCCCAAAACAACAAACTCAAACCAAGCAGAAGGATGCAACATTTTCATTCATCCTGCAAAAGCTAAATTTCATTATTAAGATGGCCTTTCCAATACCTCAGTTAAAACTCTACAAAACCCATTTGTTTGTATGGTCACTTCCTGAGTTTCCAAAAGGCTAAAAACTCAGTCATTTTGAGCTTCAAGTTTGTGAAAAACTTGGTTTTCAGTTAAAAGAAAGGAAAAAAAAAAAATCTCATAACAATACACAGCACTAAAAAACCCCCAATGTTTTCTGAGCAATGCTTCTCATTAAATACAACAAAAAAACTAACATGATTAGTCATGTAGGCAGGTGGAACATCAATAACGCTCGAATGTAATTTTGCAACGAACGTTTGACATAACACCATAATCTTGGCTAGTAGATATTAGAAGGGAGTGACTGCTCTGATATTGATAGGCATAGATTAGTTCATGAGCACTCAGTCTATAAATGTGTGCTGTTAATTAAGGAAAGTTAATATGTCTTGATAGAGGAAAGAAACATAGATAAAGAACTTTTTGTTTTGTTTCACTTGTGAGCTACAGAAAACACCTCTTACTAGTATTTCATATTTTGAGACTATACTATTTTGAGCAAGAAAGCAATACTCTCAGTGACAAAGGAAGATCTCAAAATCAACTGAAGAAAATCAACAAGGAATTTACACTTGAAGTTGTAGAAATCAGTGTTCAGTTACATGATCTAGTTTTACTCTTTACATTTCCCATGCTTAGATACAAAATACAGAAGAACCAGTTATATTTTTAAAACTTCAGCCAAATACAAAGTAACACATTTACACAAGTAGAAATATATCAGGCTTCTCTTCATTTTTAAAGCATAAAAATCTGAACAACTGAATGTACTTTCTTAACCCTTAAGCAAACTTGCAAAGGCCTTTACAGTAAGAAAGCAATTAAGCATCACACCTCACATGAGAGGGAAATTATTAGCCGCAAGAGAAATTGCTGAGTATTTTTGGTGGCAGGACTGCACTGCTACACATTTTTTGACAAAGTACTACTGCATGCTAGTCTTTAGGAAATACATATGTGGGTTACTGGATCAGCATAATTACCTTCCCCATTTCATCTACATCAGAAAAGCACAAAACCCCTGAATAACAGCATCAGTTATAACTACAGTGTGAAAGTTTTCAAAAGAAAATGATGATTGCTTCTACTGAAGTCTTTTCACATAAAATAGTTCCAAGAGCCTGACATGTCCTCGAAGAATGAAATTCAAGATGTTGAACATTTTCCCTCAGAAGGAGAGATGACAGCTATGAATATCTGCCTTGGAAGCTGTGCTGGTGTTGGCTTAGGTAGGTTTAATTTTCTTCAAGGTAGCTTGTATGGGACTGTGGTTTGGATTTGTGCTGAACACAATGGTGATAAAATAGAGATATTTTTGTTACTGCTGAGCAGAATTTACAAACAGTCAAGGCCTTTTCTGCTGCTGAGGAGGCTGGGGGTGCTTGGGAAGTGGGGAGGACACAGCTGGGACAGGTGACCCAAAGAGACCAAAGGGATATTCCAGACCATGTGACAGCATGCTCAGTATACAGAAGAAGGAAAGGGGTAATGGTCAGAGTGATAGCATTTCTCTTCCCAAGTAACCATTACATGTGATGGAGCCCTGCTTTACTGGGCATGGCTGAACACATGCCTGCCTTGAGAAGCAGTGAATTGATTTCTTCTTTTGTTTGCCTTGTGTGCACTTTTTCAATTTCCCTATTAAACTGTCTTTATCTCACTTTTACCCTTCCAATTCTCTCCCCAGTCCCACCAGGGAGCAGTGAGTGTGTGGCTATGTGGGCTGAGTTACCAGCTGGGGTTAAACTTCAGCAGTTCTTTTTGATGCCCAACATGGGGCTCACAAGATTTAAGATAACAACAGATTTAACTGAAATATCTGAGAAGGAATTTATAGCCATTATTACTATTTGGCTGCTTTGGGCAGACTCCTGTCCTTGCTCTGGCTTGATACCTTACAGTACATCAGTGCAGTGCTCATCAGTGGCTGCTTTTTGCTTTTGCTGCTGTTGTGCTGCTGATGCCCTCGCTCTGCTGTGCTTGGGGACATTTTGAGGACAGCCATGGTGATGCACAGGAACTGCCAGGTGGCTGATTCTGTGCTGCTGTTACTGGACACGCTGGAATTCCAGTGTGAACAAGTCAGAGACTAGGACCTGTGAAGGATCCATGTGGAAGCAGAGATCCACCTGCAGCCCACGAGAAGCCCACACTGAAACAGGTGGATGCGTGAAGGAGCCTGTGACCCCAGAGAAAGCCAGTGCTAGAGTAGGCTCCTGGCAGGGACCTGTGGACCCATGGAGCAAGGAGACCATGCTGGAATAGATTTGTTGGCAGCACTTGTAACTCCATGAGGGACCCAAACTGGAGCAGGCTGTTTCTGAAGGGCTGGACCCTGTGGAAGGGACCCACACTGAAGTAGTTCATAAGGAACTGCAGTCTGTAGGAAGGACCCACAACCCCATGGTGGAGCAAGGGTGGAGATGCTCTAAGCATAGGACCACAGATTCCCCTGCAGACCATGGGGAAGACCATGGGAAGCAGTGAATTAATTCCTTGTTTTGCTTTGCTTGTGTGTGAAGCTTTTGCTTTCCCTATTAAACAGTCTGTATCTCAAGCCAGGAATTTTCTCACTTTTAGCTTTCTCATTCTCCCCCACTGGCAGGGTTGAGGGATTGGCTGTGTGGTGTTTTGTTTCCAGCTAGGCTTAAACCACGACAGAAGTGTTGATGTATAGGAAAAAAACCTTGGGTTTTACCATATTAATTTCTCAGCACTGTTGTGAGTAAATTGTGCTCAGTCCAGGCCTCCTAAAACCTATGCAAATTAATTTCTGTCCTTCCTGTTAACTTGCACTGGCTTCAGCCCACAGACTAAAAGTACGATGTTAAACAATGATAAAAAGCATAAGGAAGTAGTTGATTGGGAGGTTCTCTACAACCTGGGATAATTTACATATTATTTAGGAAGAGATATGCTTCTATTCCAGTATGAATAGTAGTAAAAGTGATTTCAGCAATCAAAGGATAACTCACTAGCAACAAACCCAACATAAACTTACTTCAGATCACATTGAAGAACAGCATCATTGATACTTTAAGCCCAGATATTTCAATTAACTAAAAACTACTTTAAAAAGCATTCAAATGAGGTTGTAAAGTACTTTTACTATCTCTCATTGTTTTTCTTCACATAAATAAATACAAAGTTTATGTTCTGTTTAAAAAAAGGCATAAAAACCACTTTCAAGTTGCAGTAGCATTACTAGATCATAATGCAGCAGAGGTGAAGTAAAAATTCAAAAAAATTAAATTATTTCTTATAAACTTAGGTAATAGTAGATTTCTATTAAAACAAAATGAATTGTATTTTCAAATTTGACAGCCTCTGAAGGAACGTAGTTTTTCTTTGGTGAAATACAGGGTACTTATCCTCATACAAACGTCATTTACTTTCACACCACTCACTCACTAATAACACTGGCAATTTTAGCTTTTGGGGGTATGTTGCAATAGGAAAGAGTTCCCTTTAATTTCTTGGTAACATTTTATACCCATTCTATCCTACCAGGTGAAAGCTCTGGAGTTTGTGTGCGTTCTGGAATCCCATTCCATTTCCAAGCAAATTCAGCCTGACCTGTTTCAACCCGTCCTGCTTGAGCCTCAGTAGTTTCATTACAAATAGTTCGAGATTGCAGTGATGGCTGTCCTTGTTCAAGTTCAAAATTCATAATAAGGGAATCAACCAGAGAGTCCAATTCATCCAAGTTCATAAAAGGCACATGAATTTTCTGGATAGGGTTGTTTGCAGAAGACAGGGCAAATAAACTAAAGTAGTTATTAAAATATCCAGCTATGACAGAAATATTTTCTGCAAAACTCCTGAGAGGGCTCGTGTTTCTGTACAACCCTATAAAAAACAAAAACAAAACCAAGAAGAATCAAGTGCAGCATTTTGCAAAGAGAGACCAAATAGCCCTCTCTCTTGCTTTGCAAGTCTCCTGTAGCCCATAGGTTATGGTGGTAACTCAGCTAAATACCTTGGAATAGGGAAGAAACAATTTGACACACTTCAGTTAGGCACTGCTCCAATTCCAAGTACTTCGCAGCAATCTTAGTGCTTTTCTTTATTTTTCGATATAGAGATTCTTCTTCTGCTAACTGAGATTCTGTTTCTTTCTGTATTAATAAAGAGCAGTTTAAAGAGAACCAAATATATGACAGTCTATTAACTACTAAACATGCCTACTATGGTTTCAGTCACATAGGTGAAGCCAATGCTGAAACCCAAAATCAAATCAATGTCATGTCACATAAGATAGCACTGAAAAGAAATGCACATTGTTGACAGGGTCAGAAAAAGAAGAAAAAAAGCAAATTAAATGAAAATCTAGGAAATGCTTGCCTCTTAGATCAAATTCTCTATCCTGGCTTTTAATTCAAAATACCAGTAACTATAGTCATAATCTATGGCAGTAATTACAAAACAATTACGCTAGCATTACTGGACTTTCAACTTAAAACACAACAGGTAGTTAGGCTATTCATAAGCACAAAAATGAAGATACAAGTACCTCCAGATTCTTTATCTTAAGCCAAACTAAAATAAAAGAGCTGTGAGTGGAAATGCAGTAGCAAGGAAAGTTAGCATTCCAATCACAGGAATGCTGTTGTGGTAGGATGTTATCATGCAATTGTAAATATACAGTATGTACATTTACATATATACACCCCTCTTCTTAGATAAATGCATCCTTAGAATTTAAATACCAGTCTCAAAGCGCACATTTTGTGAAACATTTCTCTTACCTTTCTGCAGTAAGACATGTTAATTTCAAGAAATCTGGCTAATGCCACCACAGTATCCTTTATTTGATTTTGAATCTACAAAGAAATTTTTAATTATATTGTACACTTCATTTAAGTCATAGTACATTAAAAGGGCAAGAACAAACATTAATTACATCTGCAAGGTTTTAAACCCCTCACTATGGGAGGATCAAACAAATATATTTAATTATTTGCTAAAGAAAAGTTGTCCTGTAATATTGTATCGCTGTCATTCTAAGTGGCAGGGGTAGCTCTGGTGCATTCTTTCCAACTCCACATTATTTGCACCAGAGACAGGCATGTACAGAAATCCTGCAGACACCCAAGAATCTGCTGCAAATGAACAGCATTATTTAGAATGCAGAGTGCTCAATTCCCTTTGTTAGAAACAAAGTATTTGGGAGTTAAACAAGCACATTGAAATAAAACATTTTGGATGGTTTCACTACTATCTGTAGGATCAAAAATGACAACAATGAAAACCAGAGTACAAAGAAATGTTTGCTTTCCTTGAGAGGAACAATTTATCACTCCTCTCTAGCTGATTTGAACCTTTTATCATAGATCATGAGTTACAGGTTTTTGAATAGTAACAAATTTTTGGAAAATAAGTATTTTACATATCCCAACTCGTTAGGATTTTTTTTTTCTCCCACTGGCCACAGTTCTACAAATTCCTTAACTTCAAAAAATAACCTAAGCAAAAACACAAGGCAGAAAACAGGATTGCTCAGACACAGTCAAACTATCACACCTTTGGCCTTGCGTGATATGCTTCAGAGGACAAGTGGCAGAACAAGCCTATATACCCCAACATTAAAGGGAGCTGACACATTATGTACACCTACTACCTTACTGAAGAAAATTTCAGTCTTTTCCAAGTATCTTCTTGCAATTCAGCATGGCTCTCTGTCAAAATGACTTATCCACTAAGAAAGAGTTGCATTTCTAAGGGCTACCCTAACTTGCCTACTAGAATTTTCAGTCACAGAAATATTTTCAACTATGGTGCTTATTCCGTATACTTTATTCTCTATTTTGTCTAACTCCTTTTATAGTATCATCATCTTCACAATTTAAAATGCAAGCACAAAAAATAAAACACGATCATCAAGTGTCTCCAAGACACAGTAGCAGTTTTTAATGGTAATTTCATCTCACCTCATTTTGTGGACATTGTTTCACAAGTTCTTTCTGTACCATTCTTGCTTTCTCCTGTACAGCATCAATGAGACACTCCAGTCCTGAGCCTACTCCATCATAAATGGCAAGCACAAATTCCTTTTAAAACAAAGGTTCAAAAAGCAATGATTAAAGAAACTGATGTGGTCTTGAATTAAAACAGATTTTCTATAGTAGACTAGAAATAATTTTGAGCAAATTATTTACTGCAGGTCTATTCAGTCACATGGCTTCCTTGGAACACAGAAGCTCAGTTCAGATTTCTGTAAATTCAACGTGGTACTTAAACACAGATTACTAAAATATAAGAAGTGAATCTGAGTGAAATAGATACTTGTATAATCTCAGTGCAGGTACAATCCTAAAAGCACCGTACACTTATTATTCTTCATAGGTTTAAGTTAGACGGACTTAAAAGATGTGACTTCTAAGAAAAAAATGTCAAGGGTATTAACACATCTATTTTCACCATAAATATGAAGTATTAGATAAACTCTAAATATATTTAATTTGGTTGATGAAGGCCTTATATGTAACAATTTGCTTTTGTGTACAGTTACTGACAACAAGTGTGACCTCAACACTAAAATTACTATTCGCAATCAGTATTTCTAAGAAATATTTTTTCACCTGGAGATTAGAGGCAGCAATGTTGTTCTCTTCGGGAAATGAAATATCAGCTGTTGTGACTACTGCCAAGTGTCCTGTGTATTTCATTGTTTGTTTTACTGTTTGGTTTACTTTGCTCCATGCTTCTGTTACCATCGAGGATATATCCGAAGAACACCCCTGGGAAATAAAGGCACATCATTCACTGATGCCAGAAAGCACCTCTGGTCAAAGAACACACACTGTCTACACAGCAAGAGTTAGTAGTACACAATACTCAGGCATTTTCAGCTTTACATCTTCCTACTTCCAATGGCTTATCTGTCACAACTTAAAAAAAAAAAAAAAAAAAAATCATACCTTGCAACCACAGAATAACCATTAAACTACATAGTTTTAAAAAAAAAAAGGTTCACAAGGCTGTAGCATGAACAAAACTAATATTCACTGGCCCCTGGTTTATAAGTTTCTAAACAGCAACTCTTCACAGCCTAAATTATCATTTGCTCTGGTCATTGCATGCTTTAATTTACCATTTTATGAGTAAGAACCAATGCTGCTGGACAGGGCCTGGGCACAGGAAGATCTGTATTACTCTCCACTAGCACATGGAAGTACCAGCTTAACCAGAAAAAATGCGATCTTGGCCATTTATCTTCCTTGGGTATGCTGGTTTGTCCTTACACACATTGGACATTTAAGCGTTTTAGCAAGTCTGTAGTAAATACTGCATTGATGCAGAGAAGTTCTCTATATACAGATGAATTCTTTAATATGCTTTACCTGCAACAGCAACTGTAAATAACCTCCCAAGTTCTTAATCTCCTGTTTCATTTCTTCATCAACTTTTATAGATCCAGGACACTTTTGGACATTATTAAGCCAGAGTTTACATATAACCACAATCTGGTCAAAAGCAGAGATAATTCTGATGCTGTGGGACTGAGCAGCACGATCAAGAGAGAAAACTACAAGAGAAAGAGAGCTATGAGATCCATCTCCTTTGCAAATGAATGTAGGAACGTTAATTCTTGTGACTGACAAATACATGAATGCTTGTGCACGTGAAAGACAAGTCATTAGTAATGTTTAAACCACTATGAAAATGAAACTTACAGTTTTCCTGGCATTCTTCATCTTGCTGTTCATAGGCTTTTGAAATGGCAGATGCTCCAGAAAAAATTGTAAACAAATTAGTTAGGAAAGTATCTGCTATGCTTTTTCCTCCTTCATGAGTCTGTTCCAGTAAACCTAAAGCTGAACTTATAGATTCCTTGCAAATTCCAGGAAGAAACAACTCAGAAAAGCTTGGGCATATGCTGGAATTGTTCTGTGAACCTATATGAGGTAAAAGCAAAACATCCATGCAAGAAACTCTTAATAGGAGTGAGCAGTCAGTGTGTCTTTGTAATTACTTTTATATAGACATTCGCCTACTCAAGACAGTAATTCAGAAAAAATCTGTACCATGTTCTAAATAGCTTACAAATTCAGTTAATACAAAAGACAAATTCCATAGTGAAATTCTTTACGTGAGTACTTTTGTTTCAACAATCAAATCTACAGAGAAATAGAAAATAACAAAATCCAGCCAATCTAAAAATAACTGAATGCATACAAATATTTGGAAGACTAAAGCATCCTATATTTCAGGAAAAAAAGTTTGTAAAACCTGGCCAAAAGCTTGGGGAAACCTCAGTAATTGAATGAATAGCAACAACTCAAGCAAATGAAGTCTCTATATTACTATATCAGTATTCAGCCTCTTTCTCCAGTTAACCCACACAGTTAAGCAGAGTCATGTTTTAGTTAAATTTCTTAAATTAGGTTCATAAAGTGCTGGTCAGGAAGTTTTTGCCC
Organism: Dasyornis broadbenti; assembly: GCA_013397935.1. NCBI lineage: Eukaryota > Metazoa > Chordata > Aves > Passeriformes > Dasyornithidae > Dasyornis > Dasyornis broadbenti. The sequence continues at coordinate 198,779 of VZRN01002122.1, forward strand.
TAAAAAAGGATAATCAAAAATACAAACACCCTTAGTGTTAAACAGCTTGACATTATTTGAAGGTATCATAAACAGGACATTTTTAACTTTGCTTTCCAACCCTCAGTTTTTAAACAACTATTAGAAGCGCCTATGTTTTATGCATGTAGTAGGTTCAAATTGCCAGTATGAAATAAAAGGTGTTCTGCCATATAGCAAGTACCTGATACGTAGGAGGTCTGTTTATTGTGAATAGATTGCAATTTTATCTCAGACAAACATCCAGAGATTCTCTTGTTCTTCATGAAGCTTCTACTTCTAAGAAAGGATGACAAAATAAAAACATGAAAAACCTTGAAAATAATCTCGCCTCGTCAAGTATTTCCATGATGAGCTACAGCTTGCACAAGTGGGCAAGTCAGTTATAAATATTAAGGCTAAAACTTCAAATACAAGGTCCCAGACCATAGGCAATTTACTCCCTAAAAACAATACTTCCATATTATAGAAGCGGGAAGAAAACATTAAAAACTACACATTTCACGCTGCACTGATGATACACAGATACATGCTTTGGAAAGCCCTACATGCATAGCTTTTGTTCCTAGTTTTTATTCATGAGGAAATCCAAGAGAATGAGTGAATACTAGAGAAGACTCATCAGATGGCACAGTTTATGAGAGTGGAGCAAAAGCATATTTAGATAATTACAAATTATTTTGCTTTGTTTTAAGCATAGAAGAGTAGATACAAATTACTTTTACCGTCTTCTGGAAAGCGAGGAAATGGAGCTGTCTGAGAGGTCAGGTTCCCACTCATCAGCAGGATCATAAAACACATCAACAACAGCTTTATTTCTATCATTACTCTGAAAAAATAAAGAAAACACAGGGAGGAAGACGGTTAAACAGAAAAAAAGTGATAAAGTAGTCAATGTATGGATAAATGGAACATAATAATGAAAACTCAAGCGATACCTTTAGAAAATTAAGGTTTCATTTAGAACATTAAACAATTAACAACTGAAAGAACCACAAAGCAGTCCTTGTTTTACTGCTTCTTGCTCTCTACACAAAATTACCTCAATAAAATAATTTGTTTCCATTGTACTCTTTGTTTGATGGACAAGTGTATATACATGTTTTTAGTAAAAAGTAGTCATGTGTCTTGGTGTTTAACATTACACAAAACCCAAAAAACCACCAAGATTTTCCTCCCGTATGCATTACCAAAATCTTATCTTTGACAAAATATTACCGATTACTAGTGGTTTTTCTTCAATTGTTACTGACCTCATAGAGTTCTTTCATTGCTGCTAGTTTACATTCAAATTTCTCTAGGCTCCAAAAAGTTGTTATTCCCAGTTTGATGTTACGAACCTGCACCTGAATAGAAGACACTGTTCCTGTTTTATCATCAATTTTGTCATGCCTAAGAATTGAAGAAAATTAAAAAAAAGACAAAAATCAAGAAAAAACCCATTCATGTTGCAAAAATAAACAAGGTGCTTGTAGGTATGATTATACAGAGACTAAAAATGTAACACCAACAAAAATTTCTTGAGACATCAGGCATCTCACAGTTATCGTGCTTTAGTACCACTTTAATATGTGAACTAAAGCGTAATGGACATGGGCATCAGAAGATTCAGCTCCAAAGCACACTCAATTCAAAATTAATTATCTATAGCATATCTTTAAAGTTTTGATCTAAAATTCAAATTAGAAATTCACATTTCAAAGTGACAAGGCTCAACTACACACTTAACTAACGCTAGTTCGGAAAATTCATTTGTCACATTCAGTTGCACAAGACTGTTAAAAGAAACACCAACAGTTCACTGTACATCCAGAATCCACCCCCAATTATATTCATATATAAATATTATATAGCTATCAGTATGCATATACACATTATAATTAAGTATCTTAGATACTCACCTGCAGAAAACAGTGTTTTTCCCTAATTCATTACTAATAGTGTTAGCCTCTTTAATCATCACAGACAGCTTCAGAGACTTCCAGTTAAGTGGAACTAATAAAGAATATAGAACATAATGATTAAGTGAACCAAACAATGTGATGCAATGACTTTAGGGTTAAAAGAATAAAAGGCAGAAAACATACCCCAACCCAAAAGCACAAATGTAACTTAGTCAACAATGGTTCCAAGAATTCCCAATACATTGGGAAAAAATTACCCTCCCAGGCAAAATAACCCTTTTAAATAGTTGGGTAAAAGGTATTTCAGAAACGGAGGCATAAGACCAGACACTATATTATTATTAATCCAAGATAGGAAACTGAACAAAATGAATTCTGTTACTCCAATTTCCCCAATGAGTTAATGCCTGACCAGTGGAAACAGACAGGGAAGGACATTTAAGTAATTGGAATAAATACAGACTACATATATATATCCACCTAACCACCCTGAATGTGATTAAACAGAGCTTTTAACACAGTCCAATACATGCAACTTAGTAATACAAATGCCTGTAACAACCAGAAGGCTGCTCTTGTTCAGGATCACTGGAGAAGTGTTAGTGGAACAGGGGAAGTTCTTGTCCCAATATCTACAGTACCCCAATATCATCCATGCCCACTGAGCAAAAGAGAAGTCAGCATTGCCTTAGCAATATTAGTGCATATACATACTCATCGTTGGTTTATTCCCACTTCCATGATTCTTCTGAAGGGTGTGTATTTCATCAGCAATCTTCTGCTTCTCAGCTTCCAGAGCTTCCAGTATCTTTGCATGACGAATAGTATGATCTTCTAGAGCCTGGAGGTAAACTAGCAGTGTTAAATAAACAAATCTAAAACTCTTGATGCTGTTTATTGAAGCTAAATTTTTTGTTCCTGCCATTTTAAAGGTTCACAAAATTAAATTTATGCTGGACATCTGCTATATTTCTATAAAATCATTCCTTTTCAAACTGACAGTTTTCTGGGTTTGATTACATATTGCAATGCTCAAAAAAACCCCACTGGAATTAAAAAGACACAGCTTTTAAAAAAAACAAGTAGTATTTGTTGCAGCAGTCAGATATATATGACCAGCCAAGATCCAGTCACTACTTGTATTAACGCCTGGAGTAATAACTTTTGCCACAGGCAACAGTCGCTAAATTTTGGTGCAGAACAAAACCATCCATATTATTAAAGAAATAAAGGCAGCACTAGTTAATCCCCAATATTAATACATTACTATACTCAGGGTGCAAACAAAACATCAGTTCTTCTGCATAAAATCACACAGAAGTACTTTAAAGCAGTTCCTTTATAGTACCTGATTTTTAAAAATCAAAAAAAAAAGCCTCCTGAACAAACCACAGTTTATTGCCTAAAAAGACTTTTTTTTTAATTACCTGCTTGGTAGCTAAAGTCTCCATTTCTAAACGCTTTTTATTGAATTGGAGTTCTAGTTCAAGGTTTTTCTTTGCCTTCTCCAGCTCCTGTATTTTAGTTGTGGCTTTTTGGTTATTCAGTTCTTGGATTTGCTTCTTACGAGATTCTTCTCTCTGATATCAAAAAGGAGAGGTGAGAGGAGGAATCCTGCTTCTACAGCATTCCTGAGCCATCCCCCAGGCAGATATTTGATACATTTAAAACTTGCAGCCTCTGTGACCTTAGTAGCCCAACATCAGCAATGAAAAATTATGTCCCAGCTCACAAGCATCACATTAGGTCTTCTATAGAATGTGTAAGAAATAAGATGCACCATCATTTATTGTTTTACCATGAGCTACTATTCTATGCCAACTTATGCATGTTGGAAATGTATTGAAAAAACCAACTACAAATGCAAGTTTGGAAAGAGAAAAAATCTGTATTAATTAATCCAGTGCAGTAATTGTAAAGTATCATGCAATAAGATAAATTCTGTAGGTATTTTTCCTTGCTTACAAGTTACAATCCCTAGAATAACTCTGAAGAGGATACCTAATTTACAACTTCTTGTGTTACTAAGGCTGTTTTGGTTTTTTTTTTTTTTTAAGAAGAACGAGGTTTTGCATTCCCTAAGATGCTGCTATAATATGCAAGACAAAAAAAAACCCCAAACCAAAACCACACAAACAAACAAACCCCAACTGAGCACCAAACACAGATACCACGTACTACAGTTTCCAGTTTACTTTATTGATATGTTTTACATAATGATGCAATGGCAACTTACCACCTCTGCTTCCAGGGATTTTATTTTGCTTTCATAAGCTTCTTTTTGTGAACTCAGCTCTTGTTGAACCATCTCTTTAGCTATTTGGACACTTTGCATCATTTCTTCCTTGGCTTTGAGTCGTGCCTCTTCAATTTCTGATTCAAGCCTGTAAGTATCATATATTTAGATTGCTGCTATTTATCTCTTACGAACTGCACAGTGGTTATAATCTCTTTTTTCTATCATGAGGGTTGAAGCATTTTTTTAATAAAACAACTTTCATATTTAACATGTTTTTGATTTCATGGAGAAAATGTAGACTCTTACAGTGTAAATATGGAAGACATTTCAGAATTTTAAAGTCCACACAATTTTCATTTTTATTTTATTACATCATTTTCACAAAATTAAAGACTGCAATGGAAACTCACTAAATCATATTAAGATGCAAAACTAAATTTTAAATCAATGAGTTGCAGTTTAATAGCCCCCCATAACGAAGCAAGTACACAAAACACTTCACTGTCTCTCAAATTCTCCACCATCACAGAAGACTAAGGTTATTACTTTGGGTTCTTCTCATTTTCCTAAGGCAAAGCCTGAAAAGTAAATAAATCTCTCCAAAACATCAAAAGGCAATTTCAGTGTCATCACATGCTTGGAGAGAAACATAATTAAAGAGATACACTGCTCTGAGGATCCCTGAAGCTCAGTGTTTCTTTAGTAGTGTCTACATTCTTGGTAACTGGATTAGCTTGTGATGATTGGACCTTAGAGGTAATACATTCACTTCAGCTAAATCTGTGACTTTCATTATAAATGGAGTTGCTATTTTCCAACTTACCCCTATTGTGAAAAAAAATTAATAATTTTCAGTTCTTTCTAAAACTAGTTGCATGGTTGAATTAGCAACTGAGCTTATTTTCAGAACAAGAATCAATACTTACTGTGCTTGCTGTGCAATAAGAAGCTCATTCTTTGCAAATTCAAAATCTTTTGGACCATCATGCAAACATGTAGTCCCACAAGAAGGTGGTTTAACTTTCTGAACCTCTGCTGGATGATTAAACCTGAAATAATGGTCTCCTCCAAGTATCACTCGATCACCCTATTGGGGAAAAAGAATTCTGCTAAAACTTCTAGATTTATAAGCAAATTTTCAGTGCTTACAACATGTGGGTGAAGGTGGAAATCAAAGAGGAAGAGACAAATGTTTATGGTTACAGAGCATTCCAAGAAAACCTGCAGTGGGAGGTTGAAATGCTAAAAAAGCAAAGAAACCCACATACAAACAAATTACTGTTACCAAATCAATTACTTACATGATGCAGAACTGTTGGGTCCAAAATGCATTTCCCATTTACGTATGTCTTGGCCTCTCTAAGTGGAATAATACTTACTTTGCCAACAGTATTTTTAATAACACTGAAAATAAGAAACATTTGCAGTATCAGTAGCTCATGAAAATTGCAAGTGATGTTTCTTAATAGACTAAAATTCATGCTTTAGATAGTGTTCTGTTATTGTTTTTCTGTGTACTGTCTCCATACTATTTAGGTACAACACACATAATTAATGAATGACAACCTATATTTTGGTAGAGAACATATATTCATATCTAAGAATCCACTGCTAGAAAATTACTACAATACCCCGCCATCTGAGCATTTCTGTGCTAACGTGACTTTCACATTTTTAGTAACTCGTTAGTTACATTTCTTTGAGCATTTTTTTGGGGATCAATTGTATAGAATGCACTTTAAGAAATATTTCTGCAGTACAGTCAAGTTGCTGTCTATTTTTATTAAAGTAAGAAGTGTCAAGGCATTTCACTTTTCCACTGAACTTAATGTAACACTTATCTATCACATAGCATCATTTGATCCGGTCTTATTCATGCAGAAATGCTGCACAAGAAGACTTTGCTACATGAATGAAATGAACAAAGAAATTAAATTATCTCAGTTAACAGATTTCTAGTGGGAACAGAAGGTAGTTGCCTTAATCATTGAGCAGTACAAAAAATATCCCTACATAGTATTTTCTTGGCTAGAATATCATGTTTTGTTACTGCCAGAAGGAAGAGCGACTCCAAAAGAAAGGGCAGGACAAAAAAAAAAACAAACAACTTAGAAGTATAAAAAGAACATTACAAACCAATGGTCATCAGCAATCAGCACTCCAGAAAGCTGGATATCATGTTTTGAATTTGGTGTACACCTTCCAACTGTAGTTTCTCCTTCTTTGATCATATATAACAGCACCTCAGAAAGCTGAGGATCTTCATTGAGATTGACAAGGTTTGGTAAATGATTGTCCATTTTGAATGCAATTCCAGCTTTCTAGATAAAAAAGAGCTCTGCATTAAAAACCTATTTACTTTATGAATTCAAATATCTACATCAAATTTTTGTAAGAAGGCACAGCAATCTGCTACAAGAAGAGCATTAAGGAAACCAAATCTTACAGCTACTCTCATTCTTCTGCAAGGTTTGCTGAGGTTATATTTTCTCTACTATGTCCTACAGAAAGAAAATGTACCTGCAATTCTTTTATATCTTCCAATTTCCTTTTTTCTGCTTGTTCAAGTTTTTCTTTCCAGGCTCTTAATGTATTAAGGAGAAAATAGCATATTAGGACAAAAATTACAGCATATGTTTTACTATTTCCATTTTATATTAAGACATTAATGACTGCCTGACCTTTGCATTTCTGCCATGTTCCTCTCCTGCTGGTGCAATTCCACCCTCAGAGATGTTATTTCCTGCATATAACGCCTGTATTTTTCACGATCAGTGTTCAGAGCACTTTTCTGAGCTGCCTTCAGTTTTTCAATTTCAGCTTTCAATTCTACATTAGACAGACCAGACATTCAGCACACATAAAAAATGAAGACAAAATACACTTCAGTACAACAGTACAAAATTCATTCTGTTATTTAATTGAAAACAAAACACCTTTCTCTATTCCAGGCTCTCAAATGTAGCCTAAGATATTGCCTAAATTTTGGAGAAAAAAAAAAACCTCACAAAACCCAATAATATTAAAAGGAAGATATACCAGGTTGCACTAGTCTACTTGACCAGCAGCCAGTCAACACTACAGATTATCAGTAGTAAAAACTCTTAGAAGAAACAAGCTAAACACACATGGAAATGAAAACCCTGAAAGACTGCAGACATCAATCTCACCTCTGATTAGTTTGACATTTACATCTTCATTTACTTTAGCAATGTTGATAATTGAACAAGCCTGTTTCGCATAGCGAAGGGTGCTGAGCGTCTCCTCCGTGCTGCTGGCAGCTGGGCTCACTGTGGCAATCATGGTCGTTTGGGAATTCCCACCAAGACTTTCCTTTAACAGCCTTCAGTGGACAGGAGAACACCAGTCAATCCCTGGCCCTCACACTGACAGAAAAATTCAAAACTTCCCAACTGGAACAGATGAAATACAAAATACCTGGGGTCTTGCTACTTATTTGAGAAGGACTGTTAGTTACTTAAAACACAAACCAAGCTGCTGTTTGGTCTTTATCTGATGCAACAGGCTAATTTCTTCCCTCCATAGGTCATTTGAGAGAGAGAGTGAGAGTAAGAATGGGAAGTGATGTTTCATGAATAGATGAGAAAACTACAAATTCAGAAAGCCTCTATTTCTATATGAAAAATTCTGAAGTGTACATACCAAGTAAGGACAGATTCCCGGTAAGGAATGAAAGTTTTCTTTCCATTTTGAGATTGTTTAGAGAGCGCAGAAATAACCTTTCCAAGGGTTAACAGTGATTTATTGATACTCACACCTTCCTACACAAAGCAAAAATAAAATTATTTCTAATACAGCTGCAGCTTCTTGTGTGATATTATCAATTATACTGTTGATTAATGTTTGTTCAATGTATGGTACAGCTGTACCACATGAAATGTCACCAGTTATTAAAAAAAAGAGTAAGATGGAAGAACAATCTAAAAGATCCTTATTGGGAAAGAACAAAAAAATGCCTTTAAAATAAGTAGTGTTAAGAACCATAAACTTATGAAGGCAGCTTGAAATAAAGTCTCTTATTAGAAAATCTATTTAATTAGATGACCCCCAAAACGGGCAAGCCTCAGCTTCATGTGATATTTGATTCATGATTTGCAAAGTCAAACAGTTTTCCCTCACTCCTCCTGCAGGATCATTAGACCTGCATAGCATGGGGAGTACTGTTCTAAGCAAGATCTGCCACACGGCACAGTCCAAACAGCTTCTTCAACCCACCCACCCTCACCAGCAAAATGTGATGTAATACTGAGAAGCATAAGTGCTATATACATCCTTTTATAGCTACAGTTCCTGCCCAAAAGCCCCATTAGGTAGGCATGCTTTGGAGTTTAAGGGTATTCTTGGGAATCAATTCTTTTCCACAGCTTTCCACTCTTGATTTACCTTCAGTCTTTCTCCAGAGGTCTGAGCTTTTGTACAGCACTCACTGCCAGCTAGATCAATTAGATTTATGTGACTGGTCAGCCTACGATCCCACTGTTCCTCATTCACAAATTCTGCCTGGAAAGAAAGGGAGATGCTGGCATTCAAACCAAAATAAAAAGCCTGAGGACAAGCAGAAATCTGACAAGCTGTTCACATTAAATACATAAAAACTTGATGCTTCCATTTAATTTTTGACAGGATACCATCATGTATATCCCTTGAAGGAGACTAAGCTCAGACTTATAACCATAGTATCAGCTGGTTGTGGCTGAATAACTGCATAAGCATCAACTGCAAACACAACAGATTACCAAACCAGGGGTTTCGGTCTGTAGTATGTTGACTGCAGTCAATCCAATTGCAGTTATCCAATAAATACGCAAATCAGTAAGGTGTTACTGTCTTAGACCAATGAAGATCAGTTAAGGAGTCAGTGGAAAAGGCTCAAGACCACTTATGATAGAGAAAAAACAGTACTCTCGTGGTGAGAATGGTAAGGGAAAGAAGAAAGGACAAAAACCAGGAAACTGGAACAAAAAATTAAACCATCAAGAACAAAAAAAAACCCCAAACCAACAAGTTATTTGTCAATGGAGAAAACTGACAGTGCAGACTCCTGAAGAACTCTATCTATTTCATGTCTATCTTCAGGCTCCTGTCACTAAGGCAGGTTTTGTCTTTTAAACATCTGTAAATCAGATGAGGAGCTGTAGTCCCCATATCCTGGAGACACTTGGGGAAGAGGCATCCTGAAGCACAAAAACATTTATTCAGTGAAATGTGTTGAAACTGAGCAGAAATTGCATCTCCTACCATTGCCCCAGTTCGTTGCCTGCAGGAACTCAACACAGCCCTGCACCTCACACAGCCTAACCTTCTTAGAAGCTATGTGTTGGCAGCAGTGTGAAATCCAAACTGGCCTCAATTAGGATTCCTGTTACATCTCAAAACTCACACTGAGACACTTGGAACTACTCCTAGATCTGTCAGACTAGACATATTTATACTGCTGCTATAAATATACTCAGCACAAAGACATCGGAATCTACTCAAAGCATGTAAAATAAAACAAGCTTTCTGTGTAGAAAGCCATGTTAAAATGCCCTGTGCTTTACTCAAAGACCTTCAAGTATATTCTCACAACTTTCTAGGCAGCACACAAAAAGAACCAGATTTGAACAGATACAAAAGACCCCCCAGCAATACCTTGGTTTGTGTCATGACAAGGGTGAAGACAGAATGAGATCTAGAGCTCTTGTCATTCATTACTGTAGCAGCTGTTGCTCTCTGCTTATTTCCTAGTTCAAGCCAGCTCTGTAAGAGACAAAAGTCAGGATGTGAAACCAAACCCTACTGTGGGTGGTTAGCTGAAGATTGAAATATTTGCAAATACAGTTGTAACACAAATTATGACTATAAGAGAGGAATTAAAAGTTAAACTTTAGAGATAGCCATGTGAACAGTGACACTGGACTCTATGAATCTACTCAGCTCCATTATACAGGACTAGTCTTTATTACCCTCTTACAAAATCAGCTGAAATATCACAGAATACTGGACAGTCTGTTAAGCATTTGCTTCCCACACACAGAATTTCTTTTTCAGCACTAAGCAGGAAAGGATCAAGCAGAAATATTTGTATTCCCTTTTGGTAACCAAATAATCCTTACCTGAATATCAGTGTAAGAACGAACAACATTCCTAAAATAGGGGGGAAAAGAAAAGTTTGGGTTCAGACAGTTTTCTTTCTGTAGATTTCCCTGCTGCCTGAGTTCTGAAACATTTCCCCAGTTAAAAACAGAATACAAATACACAATGAAAGCTTCAGTCGTCTTAAGGCTTCCACATACTTATTTCACTAAGGCAATAAAGAAGATATATCAAGCTAGTCATGGGTATGCATTTTTGTAAAACTACATAACACTGGGATGTTGCTTAATCTACTGCTGAGTACACAAGCTTTCATAGAGCCTCAAGATAACAATTATCACAGTCTTTCAGGATTACACCATATATCTATTAAAATAAGTACAGTTAAGACTTACACTGTCAGGCCTTCCACATATGGTCCTAACACTGGATGTTCTCTTACACGAAGCTGGTGAGAAGATTTTTCAAAATAAAAATTATTAGGTGTGCATTCGTTAGATTTAGCACTCTGGAATATCTTATAATAAAAAAAAAAACCATTCTGTAACATAAATCTATTATGTTTCCAAATGAAGTAGCTTACCCCAAAATCACCAACAAAACTCAGAGTGAAAGCAGTCCCGCTTTAGACACGACTGTATAGTCTTAACTTCTTTATAAAAAGGCCACCTAAGTCCCAAGCTTAGGTCAAAGGACTTATTTCAACAGCAAGTTGAATATTGTATATGATCTTTATCATAGCCTATTTACACACAAGTGGCCAGGATAGTGTTCAGTGTCAAAGCATGGGAAGTACTTTTTTGATAAATCAGACACAATAAATTCCTTCCCTCCATACAATACTTAGACAAGTTTCTTTAATGTATGGTTTTATATATTCAAATACACAAACACTAAAAACTAGCTAAACTAGTTTAACTAGTGATCCTTAACTAGCTAATCAGGCCAATCTTGTTTCTTTTTCCCCTCCTCCAGCTCCTTGAGAGACAACCAGGCAACGAGAACACGCCATCTAAATTACAAGACTATAACTCAAACTACATTGTACAGAAGATTCCTATTACAATCTGAAGATTTAGATATATAATATCTTAGGAGACTTTTTATAAAGGCTGATAAGATCATCTACATTTTGCAGATAAGGGGAGGTATTAATCATTTTGAGAGATTCTACTGAATCATTTTGTTTCAATCTCAGCATTGCTTAGCACTTCTCCAGTGGCAAGCATTTTGCTTTAAGTCACATGGTGATATTTTTGTTTTTTAGTTGAATCTCATTATTCACAACAAAGGTACTTAGATAAAAAACAATCATGACTTGTCATTAGTGCATTTTTGTTTCAGAATAAATGCCAGTACTTGGAGATTATGCATATATTTGATTCTATGAGCAACTTACTTGTTTCTTCTGTCCATTTTCAGTTTTAAAGACAAGCAAATCATGAATTTTCTCATTGTATACTTCAAAGAAGCTCATTTCAACATGATACAAAACCTAATAAAATTAATAATAGTTATTAACATAGTCCACAAAACATATTCATCATCCTTTGTTTCAAAAATAAATTTAGACTGTCAGATCCTGGTATTCAATATTATAAGCATTTGTATTGAAAGGGCCTTTCAAATAGAAATGATATCATAAAATATTTTGGGTTGGAAGGGACCCTTAAAGGTCACTTACTCTAACCCCCCTGCTAAGACCAAGAACACAATTTATTGGAATTCCATCCACAGACATTCCCAAATGGAAGCTACAAAGCACTAAAAAAAAAGAAGATATATCCAGTTCAGAAAGTTTGGCATTGGGTTTTTAGTACATGAAAACACAGTTTTGTTTGCACCTGCACTCTTCTCTTTCCCTTAGGGATTGTGCTTCTACAGCATGATATTTGCCACAGGCAAGGCAGGGATTGATGTTGTCAACATCCTGACATGGAACAGAATAATTTAATAGGAAGGTAAAAAAAAAAAACCCACAATAAAACTTTGGTGAGAACACATCAGGGTCGTTTTCCTTTTTCAAGTAAAATAGAATTTTCTTTAAGAGACAAGGAAGATTGCAGCAAAACCCCTAAAACACTGAAGTCAGAACTACAAGACTTAAGACAATTCACTGCAACAAAATCACTTACAATGTATAAGCAAAGGAAAAACAAAAGCTCTGCATTTTTTAGAAGTTACAATCCATAGCCAAACTCAGCAATAAAGAGCCTTCTTAGATTCCTCAGCGTCTATCAAATCTACTGCAGGATCAGGATATTACGTGCACACAGGTATTAGGATTCTAAGACCAGAATTCAAAGCAGTAAACTAGTAAAGAAATTTGGAATAGTTAAAAATGGAAAATTTTGTCTGCATAAGCTTAACTGAATGTTAAGGTCTACTGAACAGCAAGTCAGTCATCACAGACACAAACAACCACACAGAAAAAAATACAAAGAGAGTGGAGATGGTTATATTTTGTTTCAGCTAGAATACTAGAATTGGAATGTTATTACAGCGAATTTTGCTTTGATACATTATGTTTAACAATAAATTCATATTTTTTGAGCTTTATTTTACTGCCTCCACTGAAAATATGGAGCCCACTGGGATTTTGTTTTACCTTCCCTTACATAAATCGTATCCTGTGAGACACGCAATATAGAGGAAAGAATCCTAGTCTAGTGATGCAACAAAAATATCATGCCTATATTTCTCTCTCACATTACTGCCATTAAGGAAGCAAAACCATCTTGATTTTGACTGTTTAGGGAAACCCATGAATCAGAGCTACCAAGAGAAATAAAATTTGAATCAGCATAAGAATATGAACACTAACAAATGGATCAGCACTGAGTTATCAGTTTCCTCATATTGCAATACAAGGTCAATGGCATAAGCATATCACCTGTTCCTTGTCCATTTGTGCTATTTGATTGAAAAGATCTTCACAAAGTCTTGGAATTATTCCTCGGTCTTCATCAAATCCCATCATCCTGCGGTTACAAAAACCTGCTCATTTAGTTTTGTAACTCTCCAGAGCTAGTTTTAATGTTAACTGCACAGCTCTAAAGTTGGTATGCCATACACTTCCAAGCTATACAATAATAAGCAATAGTTATAAAACTCATAGAACTAATTTTAATAAGTGCATGCGTGGAAAACAAACAGCTCACTAGGCATTCTATTTCAAAAGATAAATAAGGTATACAAAATCGGCTACAAACCCTAAAAACGTTACCTGTTTGGAATTATTTTGTGCAAAGATTTGATTTCAAATAAGCAGTGCCACAAACATCTGGATTTATTTAAAATTCTGAAGCATCAGGACCATAATTAGAATGATCTCTTAAATGTCTTCTCCAAAAAACATGCTATACTTTACTGTGTCACTTCATGCACAAAATAACAAACAGTGGTGAAAAACAGCACTTGGAGAGTCTGAGGAGCTCTCAGTATTAATGAAGGCTTTCCTTCACCAAAATCTCTGAAGTCAGGGTCAGAGACATAAAAATACTCCAAAGTTAACTTTTGCTTAATTGCTATAAATACTGGTTTAACTATTTTTAAAATACACAATAACATTTTGACACAATTCAATCACTCTGAAATTCAATACAATCTCTTTCATGACTTAACATTGCACAACAACTGGCTACAGAATTTTAACAATTATTATTAGCAACTTACGTGTATGATTTTCCAGAGCCAGTCTGCCCATAAGCAAAAAGACAAGCATTGTATCCCTCAAAAGCTCTTTCAAGGAGTGGCATTGCCAAAGTTTTATAAATCATTGCTTGGCTTGCAAAATTAGGATGACCCTTGTCAAAAGACCAGAAGGAGAAGTCATAACTGAAGCTGTAAACTTGGTTTGTGGATGGATTTTGTACAACTGTCTCTGAACAACTCATGGAGATGACAGAGAACGAGTTTTCAGTTTTCTCTCTGAATGGAAAGGGTGGGAAAATAAAAAATTATAAGTGACATGCTTTAAGTTAGTAATTTCAATCTACTGCAAAAAGATCAGCGATCATTGCTAAAAATACCTGCTTGATGAACATACAAAGTATTAAAGCTCAAATTGCTTCTGTAAATAAGTTTGTAAAAAATTGACCCAAAAACCTATAAAGTCAATTCAGTTTTTAAATAAAATCTTTATCTTGGTGTTGCATGAAGCGGCAGCTAATTTCCAAGTATGTATTATATACTTATTAGGTCAATGATTAAATAACTCAAAAAGCACACAGTAGAAATCAACATACACTTAACACCATAAATAAGTCCAGGATACAAACCTGTTACTGAAGGGCCGCACGCGCACAGCTACAATCACTTTGCTGTTTTTCATGTTGAAAACATCTTCCCCAGTAGCGCTGCTCTCAGCTAAAGTTCCTGTGTTCACTTTTGTTTCTGAACTTGTACTCACAGGAAGAGAGCTGGACACACCAGGGAGTTTTTTGGCTAAAATTTGCAGATGACGTGTTCGTTCATTTGAGACCAGCTTGGGAGATGGTTGATCCTGAGAAGTGCTGTTCTTTGGGGTAAGCGTAAATCTTTCTGTTAAAACTTTTGCTGGTGTCCTTGGTCTTTCCAAGCTGCTCTGTTTCATCATCAAATGCTGTACCTTTTGCTTTCCAGCTAGTTTATTTACACTCCCTTTTTCATTTAGTTGTTCTCCTGATGGCCTATTAGTGCATTTTGAGGTAACTAACTGTTCTGATTTAGTAACTTCATTTTGAAACTTTCTGTCACCACCAACTAAACCAAAGGAATCCTTGCTGTTCAGGTTATGCTGCAACTTGGTACTTGACTGACTCTCAGTTAACTTCAAGTTTGGTTTAACATCATCTGTATCCTTAATATTCTGTGGAAGTGTAATCTTGTCATTTCCTTGTGCATCAAAGTCATCATTTTCTTTTCTAGGCACAATATTCTGATTAATTTTAGTCCTCTCTGTGGAGCCAGTCCTCACATGCCTCTGCAGAGCAAGTCTTTTCTCTGTTTGTAGCTCCTCTGTGCCCTGTGTTGTGCCACTACTGGACACAGATTTTTTGCTTGCTCCTGTTCTCCTCTGGAGTGTTAATCTGCCTTCAAGTTTAAAAGTAGTCGACGCTTCACTCACTTTTGTACAAGCTGAAATCACATAGGTCCTATTTGCTTCCTGAGTCTTATTCTGAGAACATGAAGGCAGACAACCCTTTTCTCCCAACACCTGTGACTTCAGCTGCTGCCCAGATGCTTTGCTGCTGGCCAGGGCGTTGTGTGAGGAAGCCTTCTGCAAAGTGGCCATGCATCGTGTCCCAGCAGGGCTTCTGGTAGGGACTGTGTAAATAGGCATCTTGTCTTCCAGCACATTAAAACCCAAATGTTAACAAGTATTGCACCTTTCCTAAAGGATTATTTCTAGTTGCTGCTTCATGAGGAATCTGGGGAGACAGAGCAAAAATTTATGATGCTTATGTGCAGTGTGAGTTATGTTTTGCTGTATGGGGAGCTCCTTACATATACTGCAATATAAGTTCCCAAACATTAAGAACAGTTAGTATCCTGTTTCACCTCCAGTATTTTAAAAAAAAGTAATTATTTTATAATTGAATGACCGCTTCCAACAACAGGCTATTTGATTTGATTTATTGAGTTCTATGATTCGTTTCCAAAAGTAAACCAAACATCACAAAGAAACAGCAGCTGTAAAAAGAACAATACAACTATTTAGCAGCAAAGATGACCATGGATATTTCTTCCAAATGATCTACCATGATTTCCAAAGTAAGGAAATTGCAGATCTTGCCTCCATTCCCTCATAGCTATTTATACTTTCAGTGTTTCACAGCTAACAGACTCCAATAGAACAAAGTTAACCTTGAATAGGGAGTTTGTGAACATGGAAAGCAGATTTTTTTCAGGATTTTGATATGCAATATATAACCCAGTATCAGAACAGGAGAGTTAATAAAGATGACTATTAATAGTATCTTTGGATATTATTTTAGTTCACTCTAGTACACAGATGTATAGGAAAACAAAAGATACCTAGCCTAAGGAAAACTATAAAATAGGTTCTCTATCCCTTCCACATATAAATATTTCGAAAACTCTCTATATATAATCTGCATAGGAAAGCATGTTTTCCATGTTGCATCTGCATCATAGTTGTTGGGTTGTAACAGGGTTGATATCAGTACCCACTGCAGACTTGCCAGCTACAACTAATTCACTGTTACAAGTCAACAAGAAGTCACCTGCCTTTGATCCTTCAAAAGCTGCAATATCATTAACAGCAGCAGTACATAGTCGGGGAAAAAAGGAAAGCAAAATGAGAGCAAGTGATGTAGAAGAAACCATTTTGCCACTGCTCCAACAGAAGTTTCCTTTAATGCTACACTTTTAAGTTACAGCTTTCAGAGTACTCTCAGACTTTATGCAATTACACCCACTTACACATGTCATGACTGCACATGAGTTTTCATAGCTCACAAGTAGTGAGGAAAATATCAGCATTTCAGAGCAGTGTATTTATTGCTCAGTCCAGTTTGAGATAGGAAGTTACGTTACATGATCAGTAGAATACAAACTCTGTGGTTCCCTCTAGCAGTCAGTAAAAAGAGAAGCAGGGATAGAAGCTATGAATAGTCTTAGTGTTTTCTGAAAAGTCCATCTTTTCCCTGCAGCTTTAACATAACTCCTGTAAGAAAGTTCTCCCCTCCTCCTGCCACAAACTATGCCTTGTGAATATTCACAAAGTTTTTCTGGAGAAAAGTGAAACTCCCCATTAAAAGCTCCTTCGTTCTAAAATAAAGAATGATGTTCAGTTCGCGAAAACTGAACTCAGAACGAGAAATACGCTCATTCCTCGTTTTTAAAAAATGACAACCACTAACTAGAAAGGAAACACAAGAGCTCAAAGCTGGGCGAAAGCGCAGGAGCAAACGGCAGCTCTGTTATCCCTCAGCAAAGCTCCCCTCCCTCCCCAGCCGAGTCCCGGCAGACCCCGCAAGGTTGGGGCTGTGTCGTGGGCCCGCTCTAGGGGAGAGGGCGACGAAGCAGCGGCAGCGCCTCCGGACCCGCCGCCCCACACGGGCCCGAGCCCCGCGGCTGCCCACAGCTCNCCCTCCTCAACCGCTGCCCGGCGCCCTGCGCTCCGCTCGGGCCGCAGCGCCGCCCCCGCCCCGTTTGAACGCGCCGGGCGCACCCGATTGGCCCCGCGAGGCACCGCCCAGCCCGGCCCCGCGACAGCGCCCCGCGCCGCCAGGGGGCGCCCCGGCGGGACGGCTGTGAGGGCTGAGGCTCAGCGCGGGGAGCGGGTACGGACACGGACACGGCGCGCTGCGAGCGCTGCGCTTACACCCAGCGCCGGGCGGCCAGCCTCAGCCTTGGCAGGGCAGTTACACCTCACTGCCGTGCAGAGCCGAAACATGAGCCAAAAGGGGGGAAACGGGTGCGAAAGGAAGTAAAAGAACTCATGACGGCTGTGACACCTAGGCAATGCTGGCACTCCAAGCAACAACAGGGGAAGAAATAAAACCAGGGTACTGGGCAGTCAACGGATATGTCCATGAAAGACCCACTGAAATTAAATGCATTATACAAAACTATCTAAACCCAGTAACAATGAGAAATCTTGCTACAAGATAACAGAACCAGGTTGCTGATACAATTTTACCTTTACAAAACCCGTACACAGATTTAGTTCCTGGAGCAAAGGTGGTGAAGAACTGTTGCTTCACTTCACGATAGTTGAACACAATTTATTGAACTTTTGTACAGCAGGGTTGCCAAAGGTAGAGGTGTCCATGCTTCCAAATGTACCTATACCTGATCCAAATTTGTCTGCAGTAACATTACAGGAAAAAAAAACATTATCTTAATAAAGTTTTGACCTCATTTCCCAAAAAAACAAAAAGAAAGGAACAACATCTGGTGTCAGATCATGGCAAGTTATGCCTAAACGAGTAATTAGGACTATTTATACGTTAACTATGTTTCATTAAATAAAAACACAAATTATAGGGTTTATTTTATTTCTCTTCAATGAAGTTACAATAATAACAAATTATTTCTGGTATTGCAAAGTTCTTGAGCAAAACTTCCAACTGGCCCAGAGGCACTAAAGGAGAAACTAAATTTTCAGTACTATTTACAAACAACACTTGCATATGTGTTCCTAAGAAATCCCAAGACAGCCTACTGAGGACTTGGAGAAATATTCTCAGTGAGAGATTTTATGTAAGTTAACCGGAAGAATTTTTCAGAGGTTTTCAAGGGCTAATTTGTCACCAATTTGTTTTTTTTTTTTTTCCTTACAAGCAAGATCAAAGACTACTGGTTTTGAAATAGGGCTACAGAGTACTTTTACTACATACTAATGTAATTCAGGCATACAAGAGCCTGTATTTCAAAATAAATATGATATAAAAATGAGACTTCTTAAAAAACTGTACAAATTTCTTCAAAACAAGCAATATACAAAGCAAAATTTCATGTTTATTTTTAATCATACTTTCATTGTAATTACATAACTATAAATACACCTTTATTACCGCTGAGAATTATTTTTGTTGTGTTTTTTAATAATGTCCATAATATTATCACCTGTTACAAGGCTATTCTGTAATTGTTTAAGTCTCTGTTGTTCCCTTCTCTTCTGGTCATGCAGATATGGGGAATTAAGCAGCTGTGGGGGCAGAATGGTGCCTGTGGGTTTTACTCTCTTCACAACATCCCAAAAGAGCTTCTTGCTGTTGTTATTGATAAAAGTAATTGCAGTTCCATTGTGACCCAATCTCCCTGCTCTTCCAACCTGAAAAAGCATAATAAATAAATCATTCATTCATGCACAAATAGTTAATTCATTTTAAGTTAGCAATATTAAATGAAGGCTTTCAAACAGTCTTAGAAGTTTCTTTTTTGTTACAAAACAGCAAATGAACCCAAGCAGCATGGCCAAATTTATATCTCATCCTCTAAGCACAAAGTTACTAACAATAAAATTCCTGAACTCAGGATATGTAGATCTGAAGCTCTAGCTTAAATGCATCTAAAATTATGAATTGTTTATGGGACATACCAGAAGTCCAATACTGATACTGAGATATGAGATACAGCCTATGGGCAAAGGCTTATAATAGATCTGATCTAAACTATTATAGACATAAAATAAATACAATTTATTGTATTTCATATCAAGTACTGTATGTACCAGCATGGCCATAAAAATGCCCTTTACTTTCAATGTCCTATTAACTTTAAATTATTTACCAGTATTATCTAAAATGCTTGAACAAATTAGAAAAGAATCTCCAAAGATTCTCTATTTAGGAGCAGCTAATATGTTAATATTGGTATAGTATTGATGCTGGGAAAGACCATTTCTATTTACTTAACACATTTGAAACTTTAGCAGAAAGAAAATTAAAAACAAGAGGGGAATACTGCAGTTAATAACACAGAATACTTGAGGAGTTCAAGTATTGAGTTTAAGGTTATGCCAGTGAATAACTTCCAGAGGTCCTCCTCATCTATTTTGAACAGGTTAATTTCAAAGTCAGATCAGTTTCCTCAAGGCCTTGTTTCAAGTATCTCTAAGCACAAAGGTCCCATCACCCCTCAGGCCTGTTCACTGCCTGACTGCCCTTGCTGTGAAAATCCTTTCTCCCTGCTATGAGGCCACAATTTCCCTCGCAGCAAGTTATGACCATTGGCTCTTGTCCTTTCCCTGGGCATCTTCAAGGAGAGTCTGGCTCTGTCTCCTCAGTAACCACCCGAATGGAAGACAGCAATTAAGTCTCTAGTGCAGCCCAAACAAGCCCAGTTCCCTCAGCCTGCCTTTGTGCGTCACGTGTGCCAGCCCCCTGACTTCACCTGGACTCCCTCCAGTTTGTTGGCTTTTCCCACAGCTGATGTTCTCAGAACTCTACACAGTAGCACTGTGTCTTCCTTAGTGCCACAAAGAGGGCAAGAATGAGCTCTCTTGATCTGCCAGCTAAACTAGGGCTGGGGGCTGTGCATGTAAATGCACACACACTTGCAACTCAGAGATCATCTTTTTTAAAGCAGGAAATACTCAGGAAAAACGTATCAGAGGAGATGCTTGACTAGAAAAGAAGGGAAGAAATCAAGTTCATGACTACTTTCCTGACTATTAAATGCATATCCCACATTGGATGAGCTGCAACTGAGAGAGGGGTATTTGGCCTTTCGTCACACAGATAGTAAAAAACCGCAAACTTTGTTTTCTATAGACACAAAATGATACAAGAGAGTACAAAACAGGAAGAATAATACTGCAAAAAGAAGTTATATTAAAACACTCTCTAGGTTTAAGTAACTTATATAGCAGAAGTGTGTTCGTAAGTCTCATAAGAGACTTACGAAAATATATCCAGCACCTTCTCTTTCCTTTCCTATAAAAACAGTAATCTGAAGAGGAAAATGATCTTTCTGTTTACATTTCAATTTCCAAAGGTGGATGTCACATTTCAATATACTTTTCAAATAAAGCTTAAGCTATTTATTTATTTACCTGGTGTACATATTCATCCATACTTGAAGGCATATCAAAATTCACCACCAGTTTGACATTGACAAGGTCAAGCCCTCGTCCAAGGACTCCAGTACTTACTATAACTTCATACTTCTCTTGGAGTAAACCCTGGCAAGGCAGGAAGAAACAAAAATTAATTCTTTTTGTCTTATTTGTATTTTGAACCTCTCCAAGCATAAGTTAACAGCTAGTTATTAGGGCCAAGAACACACCCAGTGGGATTACTCTATTGTAGAAGAGAGAATGGCTCCCCTGTATTCTTGATTTAAATGGGAATATAATTCAGAGAGATAATTAAAGAGAGACCAAACCCACAATTTTAATTCTAAAAGTCATCCATTAAGTTAAATGCATATTTAAATTCCCATTTCAAATAATCTAGGAAACAGTCTCTGTATTTATCCACATTTAAAATGCCATTATTATCTATGGTTTTGCTAGGTCCCATCTGTCTCTCATCTCCCCCAGCAATACCCCAGGTATTACTGAAGAAAAGCACTCAATTATGACATCATTCACTCAAATGAAGCCACATTTAAAAAAAAAAAAAAAAAAAGCCATTTGAAAACTACCAAAACGCCCTTAATGCTAGGAGGCACAAACCTGCAATATGTCTGTTCTTTCCACCTGAGACTTTTCTGAATGCATAGCTGTGCACTGCAATCCTGTAATCTTATGGACAGCATCACTCAACAGATCTGCTCCTAGTTTACAGTCCACAAACACCAACACTGGAGGCTTGAAGAGCTTTGTATCCTGTAAAATTAAATACTTGATTTAAAAAGGTATTACAACCACTGGCTGTTCATCATCAGCATGGATTCAATTTCTTCTGATCATGAGATGAGAACCTGACAAAGACGTGGAAAGACATGACTTATTTTACAAATCGCTCTTATCAGAAAAATATTGAACTTACATTTAGTATTTCAAACAGTTTTTTCTTCTTAGATGGTTCTTCTACCCACAAAATAATTTGCCGAACATTGGAACATGGCAGATTCTTTTCTCCAATTGTAATCCTTATGAAATTGTGCAGAAGCTGATTTGCCAAGTGCTCAATGCCCACTGGAATTGTGGCTGACACCAGTATGGTTTGATGATCACAAGAGATGTCTTCCAAAATATCCAACACTTGCTGCTGGAAACCCATTTTTAACATGGTATCCACCTAAATGAAAAACATTACATTTGTACCACATTTTTTCCATGAACAGCAGGATCCTGAACTTGAATTGACAGAAGTATCATAATGTGCATGACTGGCATGTAACAATCCAAATGCAGGAGTATTTACAGTTAGAAGAAATGCTAAGTGAGGAAATTAAAAACAAATGGTTCACACTGGTCTTAAGAGTATTATCCTGCCAGGTATCTAAGTCTTTCATAGCAATAGAACATGTATTGTTCAAACACATTTCAAATTGTGTCAAAACTAAAATTATCTCGTAAGAAATATATTGTATCTTTATAACAAACACTCAGTATGTTTAATCAGTCAGACTAGCCACTCTCACTACTCTTTCAGAACCTCTGTATAGGTAATAGAGGTGTGATAAATAAAAACTTACTTCATCCACCACTACAATTTTTATGCCATGCAGTTGAACAGAACTTTGCTTTATAATCTCAAGAAGTCTTCCAGGTGTTGCTATTATCACCTGAAAAAAAAAAAATTAAGAGAGGAAAAAAACCCACAGGAGTTAGAAATTCCACGAAAGGACAGAAGACCATCCTAGAAAAACCATAAAATTCCAGCACATATATGAAAATTGCAGTAATTAGTGAAATTACTTGCATTCAAGCAAGTCATAAAACTTCTACAGATAACTTATAAATTATGAAGCCTTAAAAGGAAATGGACCTTTTAAAACTCTAATGGAGGTACCTAAATTACAAGCAATAAAATCTGCATGAAAAATAAGCTATGTTTTGCTGTCACTTACAACTCCTTGTCTAAAATACTGGCATATTTTAATCTTTGAAATCAGCAATATCACACATGAAACTTTTTAAAAACAAAACAAAAAAAAAGCTATTAGGTGTTTAATCAGAAGCCAATTTTTTAAAAAAAAACTCCATTAACTGTAAAATTTTCAGGAGGTAGCAAATATTTCAGTAGTTTAGACTTAGGAGAAACACACCTGTGTGTGTTCATACATGTCACCAGTAACATTTTTCTTTTCTGTGAATGTGATGACAGCGTGGCTCTCCACGCTCAGTCAGTGCTCACCTTCACACTCTGCTTGAGCCGGTGCAGCTGTGGTGGCAGTGGCAAACCTCCTACCAGGAGAACCGTCCTCATGTTGGGTAACCCAGCCATCAGCTCCTTAGCTTGTCTCTCTATCTGAATTGCCAACTCCCTTGTTGGTGCCAAAATAAGGGCAGATGGAGTTTCTGTCTAGAAAGGAGAGGAAACACCTGATTAACATGGAATTGCTTAATTATTTAGATAAAAAGCTTTCAAATTTCCCAAAGTGATCTTTTACATTAAAAATTAAAATTATTTTAAACAGCAAAATAAAATTATTTCTTATACAGTACCCTGAAGATGAAGAATGGGAAAGATGGTGTACAGAAGTATTTTTCATTGAGGTTCCAATTTTGTGTATTTTATTATAAACATATATCTGTCTTGCAGACTTTAATAATAATCAGACAGAGGAAACTACTGAAGTGTAATACACCTTTTCTTACATACTTCTACATAACGCTTTCATTCTTTGAAGTAATGCTAGAGTACTTTAAAGAATAAAAGTTACTTTAATAATCTTTCACTTATTCATTTGAAAAAAATTACACACATTTGTGTGTATAAACATGTGTCTATAGAAGTATCTAAATAGTGCAAAGCATCACTAGAATCAGGTCCAGAATTCTCTAACACATTTTTATGCATCTCTTTTTGAATAAAACCACTAACGCAAAAGACAATTCTGAACCACACACAAGGTACAGAATACTGTTTGCCACTGCTTCTAATTATAGGTTCATGTCTTTACAAAGCAGAAGTTTTCTTAATTCTTTTTCCCACATTATCAAAAGGGAGACTGTATAACTAGTAGATTTCAGAAATTTTATTATCCCAAATTCCTGTAGCTACTTGATGGTCAACCAAATACATTCCAAAAGAAATTACTCGATGAAATAATGCAAATGCCAACAAATCTCTTTCACCCATCCAATAAATGAAGATACAGGAAGAACTTACAGAGGGCCTGAAATTATCTTCACTGTCTATTTTAAGTCATTTAGGAAGTTTACCACAGAATTTAATTAACTTGCTTAATAAGGAGGAACTGTGTAATAAGTAATATTAATAGAGTTGCTTCATCTCCTGACCAAAGTGAACAACCGTTCAATTTCATTAAAAACAACCAGCACCTTCCCCTCCAAGAACCAAATGCTCTGTCACTCAAAAGTCAAAAAAAGCATTGAATGTTAATGAAAAACACCGCAATCACATTCTCCATTACACTGGGAATCCAAGAGGCAAAGCTGCAAATTGCTTTCTCTTACTATCCAAAGTTTCATTACCTCTTTCAAAACCTTCATAATAACAGGAAGTAGGAAGGCTGCTGTTTTTCCAGAGCCTGTGTCAGCACTTGCCAGAATATCCCTTCCTAATAGTCCAACAGGGATCATTTGCATTTGGATGGGAGTTGGGACTTCATAGCCAGAATTCTTTAAATTATTGTTTAAAGTTTCAGGAAAACCACAGTGTTCAAACTCTACAATAGGTCTTGGAACTTGCTGGCCCTGTACAGCAATACCTAGCTGGAGTTTAAGGTTCTCAACCTGCTCATCTTGCAAACCTAAAATAAAGGAGTGATCTTCGTAGAAATAAGTTGTATTAAGCAGGTGAGCTTCTGCTTGAGAATCTGTGGGTTGATCAGATGTTAGCTGCTCTTCCTTTGCTTGAGTTTGCAGAAGGTGTTTGGCTTTACATTCCAAACTACAAACATCTTCATCTGTTTTATCACAGATATACTCCCCATATCGGCCACACACAACACACACAGGTTCTCCAGGCTCTGCCCAGCGCTGGGATTTGCTGAAGGATTTTATGGGTTCTTCCAAAGAGCCATCTTCATCAGTATTTTGGCTGTCCTTTCCCAATGGTGTATCAGCAACACCAAGGTCTGCAGCTGCAGGTTCTGTGTGTTCTTGTACAATTTCACTCGAACTGCATGTTGAAGCAGAAGTTTCTGCTCCAACTGACTTACAGTCCTGGAACTCAGTGGTCTCCACTAGCAAAGGTCCTCCAGAAGACAGTTTATTTTTCTTAGCGGTACAACTTCTGTCCTCATCAGCAGTCCTCTTGACTTTAACAGATCGTGGTAAAAACATGCTTCAGTACACTAGAAAAAAACCGGTTACAGTTGTTAGAAAGTACCATTACTGAAAAAGATACATTTTACTGTTACCACCAACAAAAAAAGTCTAGCCAATATTGGCAAACCCTAAACCCAGCTCTCAATCCCTGAAAAGATCTAGAAACTACGTTGTTTAAAAAATATCTTGATCTTAAAGTTGACACAATGCCAAGTATTTTAAAATAACAGTGGAAACAATGAACAATATAGAGATCTATATACAGTTTATTAGTCAGTATTAGGCCTTTGCAGCTGAGTAAAAACTTCGCTTTTCACTGTGTGGAAATTTATCTATTTTGAGAGTCAATCATATTTAAATCCTTGAAGAGTTTACCTACTTCTAAGATGAAACCACAGATGCAAGCATTCTTCTAAGCTATGGGGAAAAAACCCAACCAACCTAAACCAAACAAAATAATCAATTAAAGGATGTCGAATTCATCACAGGACCCATCCAAGATCACTCCTTCTGTTGTTCTTTTTAAAGTCCACTTAAAATTATAAGGCTGCAAACTTTCGAGATCTGTTTAGAGTCCACCTCTGCTTATTCAAAGTGTCCAAAAACAAGCAAAGGCTTACATGTTCAATTTGCCAAAACTATACTGTAATACAAGGAAGGCAAATTAAGTGTTCAGCAATAACTATAACTTCTATATTCGGAACCTTTCAGTATGTTTCTGAAAGCATCAGATACTCTCACCAATCGTTTGCTGTTGTATAATCAGTAAATAAAGTACACAAAATAAGGCAATTTTATTCTGAATAAATTGCACAGTGTCTACCAGTCTCTGCGAACTCCTTACACTAGCTTTTTTAAGACACACCAAGCTATGTCTGTGTGTCCAGACAGTGGCGTTTGTGTAACTGGGAACAATCCCGAGGACGCGGCAGCAGCACCGGCCCGCAGAGCTCCGCGGGCAGATCGCGGGTGCCGGGGGCCGCTACTCCCCCGCGCTACCAGACCAGAAGCCAGATCTCACTGTTTAATTTTTCGCTCCTAGTGACAATCTCCCACAACAAACCTCTCTGCAGGCTCAGCAGCCTCGCAGGCGAGGGGAGCGATCACGCAGAGTGCCGGACTGACGGACGGGCTGCTCAGGAGGGACCCGCAGGAACTCCGGGCAGCACAGCTGCCTCTCCTACCCCTGTTCTCCGGCAGCAACCAACCACCCCACAGGAGCACACGGCGGCGCGGCTCCTTTTCTGCC
>VZRN01002122.1:225180-241267 GCA_013397935.1 Dasyornis broadbenti
CGGGCCTGCGCGCTTGGCCCGGCAGGGAGGGGGCGAGGACGGCTACTGGAGCTGCATTCGCAGGGCTCTGCGTGCCTTCGGGGCCTGCAGGCTCGGTCGTTGGCCACAAAAATCGCAGTCGGGGCCCGTTGTAATTACACAGTCGAGAGAGACACTGATTATTTATCTCAGAGTTGTGCAAACCTCCGTTCGCGGTGGTGTTCCACGAATCAAGCATGCCAACTATTAAAACTTTTTACTATTTATACATTTTAGCAAAGAAATTACTGTTCATTGGCTGTACATGGTTCTCTTATTAGAATTCTGTCTTCTATTCTTAATGATGGCATGCTAATTAGTTCACATGATCAGTGTTTCTCTCTGGGTCGGTGGTTTTCTGGGTCTGTGCCACAATTACCTTTTACCCAACAGAGTTGCAGTATAGTTGCCAAGTTGTCTTTATTAGTTTCTTCCTTATCTTGGGAATTCTGCTGCATGTCCTTGTGACCTGTAAATCCTGCATTCTTTGTGTCTAGTGTCGGTGGACATCCTTCTTCCCAGGCTTTGCCAATCTCCCCGCAGGTCTGAGGTCAGTGGAGCATGTCAAGCCCTAAACCTTGACAAGGCAATTCGACCAACAAGTAATTTGTTTTTCTAACACCTGGACATCACTTAGACCTTGGTTGTTAGCTGCTCTTTGTTTCACGGATTAAATTTCCCTTCTTGTTGATCAGGCTTGAAAGTATAAAGATCAAACAAAGAACAACCTTTCTTATGAAAATTCTACATATTCCACATTTTGCAACACTGGCTCTGCAGAGGGGCACATCCAGCACTCCTGCAGCTACAGCCTGAGTTGATGCCACAGACACAGATGCTACACACACATTTGCACAGGAGGAAAATGTTACTGCAGCACACAATGGAACCATAAGGTACACAAGAGAAAAGTCTGGTACATGCCCCAGCCTGCTGTGATGGCTACAGTGAGACAGCAGTTCATATATTTCAAGTTGAGTAAGTTATTACTTTTAATAATAAATAAGCATATTTACACTACATTACAAGGCATGAGAACACAGAATTTATCACATTTTTCCACACGGCAGAAAACATCTGGGCAAGACAGCCCAGAAGCGACTGTTGCCCCAGGCAAATCCAAGTTCATGGAAGAGTACTAGGTTTGGATGTGTGTCCACTGAGAAGTCTGATGATTTTAGCTGTTCAGCTGTTGTGAACAGGGTGGTCACTGCCACTTTCTTGTTTCCAAGCACTCATGTCACCAGAAGGTGGTCAGTCAAACTGTCCCAAGTGCTCCTTACAACATCAGGACCTGTCACAGGTGGTGGTATCACTGTGTATGTACAGTCCTGGGTTTGAGCACATGCAGGAGGACTAGAATATTCCCAAAGTATAAGTATACCCTATGACTATAAATGGTTTGGTGCATGGCAAAGGTATCTGCAGGGATCTCTCTGGGTTGATGTACTCCCAGCTGCTCTAGATGCCCTAAATCTTACCTGCTTCCTCTCCTCCAACACTGATCCCATTAGCCTGAAAGCATCCACATTGATGGGGAATTCCATTTCTGCCTCATTACTTTTGTTGGTGACTACCACCATCGCCATTTCCTGCTGAAGAGAAAATCCATAGATCCTAACAGCCCCTTTGGAAGTACAGTTTAATGGCAGTTCAGAGGACCAGTCAGAACAGCCAGTGAGAGGAGGGTAAAAACACAGACACAAAGCTACGGGCTTTTAAGCAGCTGTCTACAGCATTCTACAACATTCAAGTCCAGTCACATGTGAAACATGGTCTATCTTAAAGTACCCTGGATTTCTCTGTAGTAGTTTGCTACCACAGTAGCAATACAATGTGCAAATAGGGGGGTGGGGTGGGGTGGGGTGGAGTTTGGTCTCTGAGGCTTTTAATTAACTAGTGGAATTGAAGAGATTATTGAACTTTTGGACAGTGGGCATCACTACACCGAAAAACTGTCAGGCACCTTCCACCCACACTCCACACATTCCTGTGAAAATCTCCACCTCTCTCTGATTCAGCCTCTGTCATTCCGCATTGTTTGCACTAACTTTCTTTCCTTCATTTTCCCTCCCTAACAGAAGCGAATTTCCTTTTCTTACTTCCATTTTTGCAAGGTCATTTCCTGGAATTCAAAACATCATTTGCTAAACAAAGACCAGTATTTCAACAATATTCAATATGATATGAGATGTTTCATGCCCTATAGAGTCCATGCAACAAAATGCAAACATCCTATATGTATCAGCTTTTTCTGTTTTTTTCAGTGTGTAACAGCAGTCAGAAAAAACAGAGTTACTCAGTGGGAAATACTCGCTCCTCTTGAGAGAGAAAGACTACAGTAGAGATGGAAAAAAGTTTTAGAAAAGGACTCTATGGATATTCAGAGGCATTCCAAGTGCTTCCAGTTTACAACTATGTAAACTCAACAGTCTGAAAAAGAGATGACTAACGAACAGGTAACAATAGATCTACTGTACCTCGAGTAGCTCATAAAGGCTTGACAGCTATTGGTAGTCCATTATTTCTTCCAACAAAAATCACGACATGCTTTATAAAAAGTGCTCAGCACTGAAAAGGAGTGCAAGCTTCCACAGAATGTGGTAGGTTATTCTTTATTTATATGGAGAAGTTAATCGGTATAGATATAACAAAACCTCTTCTGAAACAGATGCTGTACTTTCTAAGCTCACTGAATATTTTTTTTTCCTGGAATAAGTCATAAACATTCTAGTTCAGTCACTTGCCTAAGTTTTCTTTCAGAAAATGAAGTACATAAGAGTAAGAGGTGCCTTGGTGAATTTAATTCCCATACTCTCAGCTCTTGATGCTGCTAATCAGATCTGAGGTGAATGGCATTTTAATAAGATTTCTGAATTCCAATTTTTGTACCTTTAGAGCACACAAGATGTCCCAGACAAGATGGTCTCAGATATGCTACAAGGGTCTTGTCTTGGTATTTTTCCTTCTAAAAGCTAGTTAATTCAGGCACTGGCTGAATAAAGTCCTGTTAGAAAACCATGAGCAATTATGGACAGTAATTTTTGCACATTCTGGGCAATTCATCTAGGGATGTCATAAAGGAAAATCTTAAGGGTTCCAGGGCAACAAGGTAATACTTATATTTTGTATGAACACACTGTTATTTGATTGAATTGGTAAAACACCAAGACTTTACAATATTATCATCTTGCCTATGCTGCATGTATATAATAGCAGCTCAGGAAAGGTATCACATGTTGTTATTAGAAACCTCTGCACAAATATAGTCCTTACATAATTAAAATGTCTCTTCAGAGTAACTTCTAAAGTAAATATTAGGAGCTACAGAAATGTAACAATGCACACACAAGCCCACATGTACAAAAGGACATACTGACAGATTTACCACATAAACATACAGCAACAAATTATTTCAACTTTACGCAAACTTCTGTTAGAATAACAAAGATAATAACTATTGATTAAAAGTCAAAAGAAATAATGAAAACAATAACTGAAGCACAAATTATTAATAGTAAGTATCCCACTTTTTGGTCTAATTTAAATTATATCAAGAAGATTTTTTCATGTTCGCTCACGGTTTATATATCAAATATACAGAAAGGATTCCTGCTCTCAGTTTAAAAACAGGCACTTTGTCCTATAACATCTCACAGGCTTTCATTAGAAGCACAAATCAACCTTTCCCATCACTTGCAAATAATAAATAATTCAGTAAAACAAGATTGGATTAAAGCAAGAGACTGAAATCCCCCTACTCCCGGGCACAGTAACTCCATAAGAAACAGGCATTCCACATTTTAATTCAGAGCACCACAAGCATTTCAAAGAGCTGCCTGACAGTACCATCCGCCTCAGCTCACCACAGCGATACCGCCCAGAGTGACCCCATTAATTTAGACCTGAACCAAACTGTCCCAGAACCAAACCTCTGGGCACCTCTCCATAGCTCTGGCAGGCAAGGTCTTTTCAAGTTCCACACAGGGATTTGAGTAACAGATAAAACCATCCCAAAGGGTAACTGTCCAAAACATTTTAATACAGAGCATTTTAAATTTCCTTTGTAGCCAGAATATCTTCATACAATGTCTGAATTTTCGACTTCGAGCAAGCTCCCAGTGTATGCAAATCTGCTGAGAATAGACTCAAACTGGAGTCCAATCAGCACCTCATGCATCACTCCCTCAAGAGGCAAGTGCCAGGACTGACAGATCTGACAATTAAAGTGTGTCTAAAATCACATTGAGAGGAATAGCTTTGGGTTTTCTTTAAGCTATTAATTATTTTAACTATCTCAAGATGTATTCTGTTACATTATTCTAAACTAGGGAATTCCAGAGCCTTGATATTGTTGTTCTATAACATTATAATAGATGAAGAACATTAAGTTTATGAAGATGTCAATTAAAGAATAAAAAAAAATATTCTCTAGGTTTGTTTTTTTCCAAGTGTTCCACACTTGAATAAATATAATTGGAGTTAACACAGCATCCACTGCTTGGGTGAAAAGGAGGGAGAATGTCTTTCCGTTCAGGAGGCATGGAAGCCAGAGTATGTTTACTTGGGGATTGGTGCCTGTGTCTGCTCCACCTGATGCCATTAAAACTAAATATTTTTCTGTTTCTTTAATGTTTGGGGATTTTGAAGCCGCTCAGCATATTTTTAGGTAGGTACTCAACTGCAGCTCTAAGCCAAAGCTTATTTAATGAATAGCTCTTTTGATTGAAGGAACCAGTGAGTCAATTACTCCACTGGTTTCTGAATTACAGCTTTAAAGGAACCATACAGCAAAAAATTCAGATTATCTAAAAACAAATAATGGTGGCTAACCATTAACTAGACAATTCTGCTAATATTCATACAAAATGTCTTGATTTTGTACAGGTGTTGCATACAATATTCTTAATCTGAGGCCTAGTTTTTCTAATTTTGTTTAATCTAAACAGGCGAATCATAAGGTTTTTGAAAGTAAATAAGTAAAAATGACTTGAACTAATATTTTCAGGCTTCCTGAGCACTGTCTTTGTTTGAAGAGCCATATTCTAAGGAAACATTGGCCAATATTAAGTCTCTGCAGAAATCTGTGGTAAAATTGGAATTTAAAAAATAATCTAATTAAATCTGAATTCTTAAAGCGTATTACTGAGGAGGTATAAAAAAAAAAATTAAAAGAAAAATAAAAAAACTCACAAACAACAGCAATCCTGCCCTGAAGCTCCAGCACTAAATGCCACTAGTCCATAGGGAAATAACTCTATAGGGCAATTCATTAAAAAATTATGAACATAATTAATGTATGTGATTATGTGCTCAAATACTGCATATAGTATTTACTTTGAAAACTGATGGACTCTAATTCAGTATCACCATACTGTAAGCACAGCTATAAAATATACAGCATATACAATTACCAACTTTTGTATATAAGATACAGACCAGCTTTTTGCAATTAAAAGGAATTATTTTAGAGTATGAAAACCATTTAAACCAATTTAAACTTACAAACCTCTGTTAGGTCTCTGAGACTCAGAGAACAAGGATTCAATCAAAAGATTGCAAAGACAATTTCCAAATTCCAGGGATTTCAGTCGGCAGCAAACTATAACCCAGATCGTTAGAGAATTCAGGTGAAAATTAACAGGATTAAATAAATCTTGAAATATAATGTAATTAGAATTAAGAATTTAAAATTCTCTCCTTTCATGTTAATCTCGTTTTCTCTCTGAGAGGATATATTGTGTTCCAATTAATAAGTCTGTTTGGAGGCAAAAGAGATTGGCACCTATTCCAACAGTAAAATAACATTCACACAATAAGCACTTACTGAAAGTAAACTCTTTTTCCCCCCTCCTTTGGGGCCTCAGATAAAAGGATGGGAGAGAAAAAAAAGAAATTCCACAAGAGACAACAGGAATCATCAAGTTCCAGCTTGCCAGATGACCTGTGTCTAATGTGTATTGCCACCTGCTCATCAATAAATTCTCTTTCCAATCATATAACTTAAGAGATTAAGACCTTTCTAATTAATCAGCAAGTATGACAAACATAACAGTTACATTGCATTGGTACAAACTGAAGAAAAAAATTATATCATAAGCCTTTTGAGCAAATGACTAATAAAATTGTCCTGTCCACCACTAAAGCTCCTACCAGCATTGCTAGTTTTGATGGCAGAAACCACAAGGCCTGGAAACATGCAAGAGAGCTGCTACAAATCAGACTTTTTATCAGTGGTCTTGTTAAAATTTATGCCAGTATTAACCATTGGGTTTAGCCTTCCTGCTTCCCTACATTACATTTGGTCCTCCTTCTGTCTCTGCATGAAGTCTTAAATTGTCCTAGTTGATTGAATCCCTCACCAAAGAATCACTTAAGGGCATGGAAAGTCTGTAACTACACTTTCAAAAAGTCAACTCATTGCTTCAAGAGTAGAAGCCAAATTCAGGGTATCCCTGCAACAGAGTGACTGCCAGCTGTGACCATGGCCTTTGGGAGCCATTGGCAGCCTTTCCCCAGCAGTGTCCCTCCAGCTCCTGTACTTTCTACCAACAGTAGGCTTGGTGGCCACATAGCTCCAGAATCCAGGTCTCAAAATCTCCCTTGATGTCAGCCTTTACCACTGCTCCAAATGACTGTTTCTGTTGAGCTCTAGCCTCCACATTTTTTAAAGTTCTCAAACATCACTCTTTGTGTATAGAGTATTAATTGCAGTCTTAATAGTAATTTAAAAATACACCTTGTGGATATTTTTTTTTCTAACAACTCATACTGCAGGTCTCAGATATTAATTTTTCAGACCTGTGGCATTTGGCATTAATTTCACTAGCACAGGACTTTGTCAGGTGCTAAAAAAGGCATTGTACATGACTACTAAGCAAAATAGAGGAAACAAGAGCTATGGCTTAGTTTACCAAAAAAAGTTACAACTGTGATTAAAGTTTTTACAAAAGGATTATGATGCAATAGAAACGCAGGGGCATGAAGTAGGCCATTTATCCATTATTTTTTTAACAGGAAAGTTAAATATCAGACAGCTTTGCTTTCAAAAAGAAAAACACGTCTTTTAATTGCACACTCAAGGATCACAGACCACTAAAGTCAGACCAACAGATTTGTCCTTCTGAAACTGTTACTTTCCTAAATTTTCTTTGTTGTGAGAACACGCAGATAATGCATTAGCTCAGCTTGATAAAGCACAGTGGCTATTAAAAAACAAAAGCAAGCCTGAAAAATGAAACATCTTTCTCACTATCATCCTTGAATGACTGCTCCCTATGCTCTTTATTAGGAAGATTCAAAAATGCCAGTAACCTTACAGCTGGTGAATGTAATAGCAGAGCGTAACAAGACAGAAATAATGAATGTCTCCTTGTTAAGCAGTGTTGTTTGTGCTGTTCCAAGAGAGATCTGCCAAGAACTTTTCATGCAAACCTTATTTTTCTGGGATCTGTAACTTGGCGGCAAAAAATTCCAGCATGATACCCTGTTCAAAAGAATTCAGATTACAAGTTTTAAAATAAATTTTTAAGTTGTGGAACAAATTAAATTTACACTAAATAAGGTAAACACTTTAACACTTCATATATTTTTTAGTTGCTTAATTGAAAGAAAACTTGTGGTTATCAAGTTTGCACCCCAGATCATTCTATGTTTTCTAACTCTTGGATATTAAATAAGTCCGAAGTATTGCAGTGTGAAAGGAGACTTTGTGCTGTATGGTACAAATTCCACGGACGTGTATTTTCTTTTTAAGGAAGACTGTATGAAATGCATATGAAACACTGGTTTCTGCCAAACAATTCACTGGAATAAATCTGTGCTAATTCTTAATACAACTCAGCTGACCTGGGTATAATGCCAGGTTGTGAAAAAACCTGGCTGTTTAACACATCATGCTCACAAAATATAAGCCTAGAATTTCCACGTGGAATCATGTCAGGTTGTTTTTGTTGGGTTTTTTTTTCTAACAAATGATTCAAAGCTTTGAGCCGCACAAAAGTCCAATTTCAGTGTACCCATTTCTTTCTCAGCTCTTGACCTATTACAACAAGGTCGTTTTGTACAGTTCCTGGCCAAAGCAATATTCTCTTCTGTGGCAACTAGCAAGATATACAGAAATTAGATTTCAAGCACAAACCAGATTGCAGCCCAAGTTAAGGAAGTTCTCTATCAGGTAATAGCCAGGTATCAAGAAGCAAGAAGACTACGATAGTTGCCCAAGTAGGAAAAAGTGGTGGCTTAGGTTTACACCTATGAGGAAAAAATCTCCCAGCAATTCAAAACTAAAGGAGATAATCAAAACATATAAATATCATATATTAAGAAAAGTTTATAATATATTGATATGGTGAGGTCATTTCAAAGCAAACACTAGAAGGAACAGGGCCAGAAAAAAACATGAGACAGAGTATCTTTAAAAAGTTTCTGCTACTTTTCTTAACTTGGGTTTTCTCCCCTAGATCACATTATCCCCCAAAATACCTCTACCTACCTTACAGTTCAAGACAAATCAGTACTAAGTAATTCTATGAACCCCCAGTTCCTCTGAGGTGATTTGCAATTCAGCTAACGTGCTGGGTGTATAAAGACATTACCATTGTTGAAGAGTTTGCATGAACTGGAACTTGGAGCAAAAAGGCAAGGTTGCCAAAAAGCTTCTGTCCTACGGACACTGTCTGCTCTGCGAGGAGCCACAAAGGGAAGCAGTGGTTACAAGAGGGCGTTGGCCCTGGGAAGCATGACATGTCATCCTTTAATGATTAAAGAGCCAGCATGAGCACAGACACAGCATCTCCATTCAGATGGCTCTTAATCTTCCATTGATATACAGGAAACCTGTTCTCTAGCAGCATTGAGGATATTTCTGTGGGACTGGGCTCTCTTAAATAACAAAATCAGAGCAATATAGAAATAAAAGCCTTTTTCCGTTACCCTTTGCCTAGTCTTACAATATCTAAAACTTATATTATTCTGACTCTGAACTAAAATGGTTCATCAGTTTGTTGAGCATTTCCACCGTGGTATCCCGGTCTTTGACTAGAACTCCTATGACATGCTACAACATAAATAGCACGTGGTTTGGGGTATTTTTCTATTTCTACAGAACTATTCCACCTCCAGTTCATCTCTTTACTCAAAAAAGTTAAACAGTATTCCTAATTATACCAGTACAATACCACTTAAGACCTTGGTGGTAAAAGAGAATAAAGCATGGCTGTGTACCCTCTACCTTGGACACGCTTTCTTACTGAGACTGTTTTTGTTTCCCCAGCACTTCTGGTGACCATGACTTACTGCTTTTCGCATTTCTGAAAGTGCAGACTACCAGCTGCAACAAAGACTCTCAAGTACCCCATTTCAACAGTTACCCAATGCATAGCAAAATACTCATTCATCTTAACAAGCTGGATCTGTATCACACACTGGCACATTGCAGTGAAGTCTGTTCTGTTACCCTACATTCTCCAATCTGGCAATTGCTTCATTTCTGTTAAGAACAAATAAAAAAGAGGAAAGAGTTTGACACAAACACAGAGACTTGCCAGATCAAAGGGAAACTGATTGGTATACACCCCAGCAAGTTTCCCTCCTTGTATAAAATCTCCAGGTGTTACTTTTGTTGTTTCATGGAATGCTCCCCTTGATTCAACACAGTGCCTGCTAGCATCCTCTTCCTCAGGCTGATTGTCCGCTCCTTTACTAAATTATCATCCATAAGGACTAACTGTGGCTACCAAGACAAACCCTGGACTATGGGGGACTTTCCTGACTGTGCTGAAGTGGGAGTCCCAGGGGTACTTTGTCTGTCTCAGGCTGCTGCCTGGGCAGTGGCCATCACAACTGGGGCTCACACGTGCCCTGACCGGCAAGTTCAGGGTCACCTTCCATCATCCATATTCAGCTGCACTGGTGAATACAGAGAGAGCTCTGCTTCCAACACCCATGAAGATGATGGACATTTCTATTCTTTGTGCCAACAAGTGTAACCACGACTGCTCCCTGCCCAGGTGAGATAGGAGAGATAACACTCCGTGCTTTCATGGAGCCATGTATATTATAGAGCAAGAATACCACATAAGGAAAGAATAAACTTTGTACTTAATTTCTCTTTTGAAACTTTCTACAAGAAAGAAACCACCCAGGTTTTTTTCATCAAGTACAAATAAACTGCATGACACCTTTAATTCAGAAACCCAATTATATATACACTTATATTTAATCATGTCTGTAGCACCAGTGATTTCAAATGGGAACAACACATAGGATTAACTTAAACTAAAAAAATCCTTGTTGGAGCCAAGATTTTATTGCAAAATATATATATACACACATTTGGTTTGAGGCAAGTATTAAAATAATGGTTGTTCTTTCCATGTTTCTAATATATATTAAAATTGGGGAGTATTTAAATTGAATTGTTCTGTACACGGCTCAAACATCCCATACATTTTTCTGTCTTGAACATGTTTTCAAATGAATCATAAGGCAAACACCCTGTAAAGCTACTCAGAAAATATTATAAATAAATTAAGTTATGCCAAAAGAGAATTAAATGTAACAGAGTTCTATACATTCAGGTAGTGATTACCTTACTATGCATGCATAAATGGTTACAATAAAAATCTTTGATATACACTTTCCACAGCTAATTTTTAAACAGTTACCAGCTATGTACACTTGCTCCCTAAAGTAATAAGAACATTCCTAATAACATGCAATTTCTCAGTAATTTAAGGGAAATGGAAACTGCCTAAAAGTATCAGTGAAAATTTGGATTATGATGTTTCAAAGAAAACATTAAAAAAAATATCTTCATTGGATAGTCTCCTATGCTATTCCCTTGCTTTCCCTTCCTCATTCACCTTTACTACCACTCCTTTGAAAAAAAGTAATTTCACTGCAATGAAATGATAGCAGAAATTTACTGTTCAAACATAGCATTCTCTGCTCTTTACTGCTGGTCTCATTCAGACACACATGAGCTTCAGTGAAAACTGGAAGCAGGGCCAAAACATGGGAAACTGAAGTCTATTCATTCTCTTCTAATAAATGATGTATATGCTCAAAACAAATGTGCTTTTATGAATGTTCAGATCTTTCTTCACATGTATAAGTAGCACAAAAAAAGCCAGTCACAGCACGAACAAGTGCACAATTTTGTATTCGGTCCCATTCAGACTTAGTAAAAAGGTCTTACTGACTGACTTAAACTTCTTTTACCTGAATGCACAATTTGAAAACTAGAGTCATGTCCATTTTCTCCTCAACTGGGATGCAAATAAAGCATTATTTAACAACTACCATAATGATAATAATATGGCATTTTATTTTTGTACAAAGTATTTTATTTTTCTGAATGCAAGTTTCCCACCACACGTCTATTTTACAGTGCAGCTAAGCCATTTAAAGGTTATATTAATTAAAAATCACCCTCAGAATTTTCCTTAGAAAACACATCAGGCACTAGGTGGTCATAAAAGATACAGCACAGATATTTCACTTAATGGAAGAGGGTAGGATCTATTCCATGTTTTAAAGTTTATAGTAAAAAATACAAGTCGTAGCAAGGCGTTTCTTTTCTTTACAGATAACCTGGCAACAGTGGAATGTCAAGAAAGAGAAAGCCCTGGAATCTGGGAGTACTGCACAGCATATGTGGGAAGACAGCTCATCTAAAACCCCCTAGAACACGAGCAATTCCAGGAGATAGGAAGAACACAAAAGTACCCAGTGTGGAAATCAGATTAAAAAAATTAGAAGCAAATTTTAAAATCTCAGAAAAGAAGACACCAGAGAAAGTAACCAGAAAAAGAGACAAAACAAACCAACCAGTCCTGAATGTTGACAAAGGTGAGAGGTTTTGCCACAGATCTGTTGCCTGGTTGGTGACCCAGTGGATCTGGAGAGGAAGATGTAGATTTTTTTTTCCCCCCTTTGCAGAACTACATTAAGTCAAAGCCAGGCTGAGGAAATGAAACCAGTAGTGTCCAAGTATTAAGAGAAGTGACTGTTAGGTACCACACTTGATTCTTATTCAGCAGCTCTCAGTAGCAGTAAGGAGCTAAAGTAGTTATTACTCCACCTTTTTGTTCTTTTAGTTTTAACTGTATAGAAAATCACAGATGATTCAAGTAAAATGTCACGCAAACTTTTATCTTCCCTTTGGCTCATGACTCTATTAGAATCTGTAAAGTTGATGAACTGTTTTCTTCTGTCAGCACTTTCTGATTACAAATTAATAGAAGAATTTGAAAGGCAGTAATTATGTAACTGTTCTTGTACTTTTATATCATCCTGAAACAGGAAGAACACATTCCCTTCCAAAATCATGCCCTGAGAAAACTCCCTGCTTGCAGAAACTACATATATGCATGTTAGTAATAATGCTAAAGAACTTTAGTAATTCAGACAATCACTCATTTCATTATCACAGAACACCTCGGGTTGGATGGGACCTTAAGGATCACCTAGTTTTAAAAAAAGTGTCTTTAAGAGCTGCCAGCTCTAGTTGGCTTCTTTGTCCCAAAGGACAGTTTCCCAGGGAATCTCATTCACCAACTCCTGAAAAAACTGGATTGCTTATAGCCAGCTGAATTGCTACTCAAAAATATAATTTCTTAACTCTTACAGTTTAACCATTACCTATAAAGAAATATATTTACTAAAATGTCATAGTTTAAGCGGCTGCAATATCAGTAATTCCATTTCACAAGTCATCCTTAGGCTGTAATAATCTCACACAACGATTTATAGATTACCTGGTCAGCCTCATACACGCAGTACAAAACCTGCTGAAGTCAATGAGTGCATTCCTTAGGGATGCCATTGGGACATGACTGGTTCTTGGTTCGTAAGTTCACAGTCTGGCAGGACCACATAAAATCGTGCCTGCAGCCTCATTGTCGGAGGTTCCAGGCCACAGGATGCTCCCCTCCCCTAGCCAAAACCATTTCTATCATGACTGATATCCTCTAAGCTCAGGAAAACAGATGGGATAATCTTAATTAGGCAAATTTGATAAAAGCAATTAAAGATAATATGCCCACGGTGTTATTCCAGGTCTGTTTCCAACCTTCAAACTGAAGCATTACTCAGCAGAATAGTTGCTGTGAACTGCTGTGTTTGTGGATTTGCGCTAATACAAACAGCTAATCTGCAGTGGGAATGTTTTTACTACCCTCCATAGGTAGCCTGATAAGATGGGTGCTCATTAGCACTGAGTCTGGCTACAGACAGTGCCACCGCAAAAAGAGTCATGGTATTGCTAATTTAAAACATTTTATTTTGCCTTTACCATCAAATGTTGCGAAGGAAGAAACCATGCATGAAACGTTATTCCAGGCTGAACACTCTGTAATCTAGTGATAGCCTGAATTTAGGCTACAGGCTTCTTCTCTACACATAAACTCTTCAGAAGCTAAGTTAATCTTAAAACAAGTGGAAAGAAATTTATGAAATTATTAGTCAGGACTTGTTCCACTATCTCCCAAGTTTAGAGCTACTAGCAACAACTGCCATCCACACCATTATTCACAGCTTAATGGTCATATTTGTTCCTGTTGCCTGACGCTGACTACAGGCATGGTACACCCACTGTGAAAATGGCCACACACGACAGTGAACTATCAGGCTTATGATGCAATCATAGGATAAAACTAGGCAAATGGGATTCTAATTTGGGGTAGAGGGAGGGGAAAGGAAGGTAAAAAAAAAAAAATCTGCAAGATGTGTGTTTTAATACTTTGTCTTTCTGCTTGCAATTAACGCTAAAGTATAAAATACTCTGCAACAGAAAGACTGTGTACAGAAAAGATTATCACTATTTAAAATACTTTAAAATGTATAAACAGGAGCAGAGCAGAAAGGGATGATTCCTCATTCAGTTTTCCTGTTTGTTTACTCTGAGCAACTAGAGCAAATTTTAATAATTGTCCATGTTGGCTGCTGGTATCTTTGACAATGCAATAAGCAAGATGACATTTTGGCATGTTTGCAAAAGTAGAAGAACTGGCACAAGAACTCCAGCAACCAGTGGTGATGTCTTCCTTTTCACTTACTTATATTAGATTTCATATTCATGCATTCACTTTTAAGAGCACTAAGCAAATGAAAAATCACTGTGATTGTGGTTACTACAAAACAGCTTTTTTAGCTTTTGTTTAGTGACTTTGAACAAGTTTCAGTGGCACAAACGCTGCACCCACAAAAGTCCATCATAGCTAAATAATGGCCTTATAGTTATTCTAAATATGTTTTCCTATAGGTTGATCAAATTTTGAGGTATTTTCTCAGTCATACAAGAAACATGAATTGGGATCAGGAACACAGATCTTTTTTTCTTCTTAGCTCTAATCATTTGAGGTTTTAAAGCTTATGAACTTCAGGTGTTTGTTGTTAAATATGCAGGAAGAATTAAAACAATTATCTACTGGCAGTATAAAAAACCAATTAAAATAACGTGGAGTGTCTAATATAACTTACTTCCAAAGTATGTATAAAAAAATAATTCAGGAAAATGTACAAATATTAATTGTTGAAAATTAAGCATATAATCTTTCTCAATAGAGAACATTTTCCCAAGTGCACCTGTGTGTTAATTTGGTATTATTATTTCTATTTCTGCTGCAGAGGATCTGGGAATTTCAGTCATTAGCCTGCTAAAGCAAGGATTTCTCAACATTCCTCCTCCTCTCCGTTCTGCTGAGTACTGCCCACAGCAGCTCCTAGCCTTGTAGCTAGGTATGCATCACGTGTGAGTGGTATGCACGATAGTTTGGGAATCACATCCCAGAGAATGTATGGGGAATACTCAGCAACAATTTCTTCAAATGTTGACCTCTACAACCCTTTCATTTACTCATTACTAATAAATATAGATACATGTCAGTAAAACTGTAAAGTACTCTTGCGTCATAATAATGATGTTTGTCTCATTACGCACGTGAAGTGCTAGAAGAACACATAGGCACACAGCAATGGAAAAATCTCCGTCCAGATCAATTCACAGTCCACTTGAAACACAAAGAAATACCAATCTGGCCAGAATATTATTTGAAATCTTTCAATGTCATGCTAAGACTTTGTCTAATTATTCTTTATGGGAAGAAAGGCAGACTTAGACGTTACCTCAAACTATATATATTTTTATACACATACATACAATAACAATATATCGACAATAACCTACAGTAACTATTTGCTGCCAAAACGTGGAGGTTTCCAGCCGCTGGCGCTGCGGGTCACTCGACGCTACCGTGCCCGTGTCGAGGGAGGCAGTGTCTCCCGCCAGCCTCCCCTCACCAACACGGCCGCACCCTCAGACCCGCACTTCCAAGCCAACCCATCCAGTTCTGTTTGAGTCATTAATCACGCAGTTACTGGTTCCTACCGTGACTAACACTTCCCTCCACGCAACCCACTGTTAAAGTGATTCTGTACGTTGCCAAAAAAAGCCCAGGTACTTGTGAGCAAGACAGGAGATGGTCTCCAGGGCAAATTGCTACTCCCGCTGCTATTACACTGATTACGTGACCAGGCCCTGAACAATTTTAAGTCTTTGTCATTTTTCTACCCGAGTATTCTCAAAGTTGTATAGAGACCCAATTTAAAATAGAAACAAATGCACAGGGCGGGATGCTCAGTCCGCCTCCTCGGCAGTGCTCCGTGCTCCGGCCACCGCGGCCCCGGCCCGCCGGGCTCCCCGGCATCCAGGCGGCTCCTCAGCCCCCGTACAGACGAGACACGCGGGGCTGATCCCAAACTTCCCCGACGACACCGAGAGGGCCTGTCCGGCCACGCTGCGGAGAGCGGCGACGCCGAAGCGGGTGGACCCGGGGCCGAGGGACACCGCCCTTTCCCAGCCTTTCCCAGCACCGCCGGCGCCCCCTGACCGCGGGAAACACTCCCCCCTCCCGCTGACGCCGGGGTAAGGCTGGCCTGCGCCGGGCTGGGCCTGGCCGGGCCTGCCCGCGCTCCCGAGGCCGCCCCACCCGAGGCCGGACCCACCTCGAGCGACCCCGCCTGACGCGGCGCCCAGAGCCCCCGTGGGGAGGGGGCGGCCCGGGCC
>VZRN01002122.1:241524-304131 GCA_013397935.1 Dasyornis broadbenti
GGCTGCGGGGGCCATGCCGGCGGCTCCCGCCCCGGACCGGGGGGCTGGCGGCCGCTTGGGGCACCCAGCCCTGGCCGCAGGGTCTCCCCAGGGAACACGGGGCCGGGGCCGCCGGGGGCATTTTTTCGGAGGCGGAGGGACGTCGGCGTGAGTGAATTGAGACAAAGAACGAGGAGGAGGAGGAGGAAGAAGAGGACACTCGGGCTCGGCTACATTCCTGTGCAGAGAAAGGCGGGAGGCGGTGTTAGCCCTTTACGGACAGCTGGGTCCGGCGCTGCGCTCAGCTGCTGTCGGCGTATTTACAGGCGGCTCTCCCGGCCGCGGGAGGAGGAGGACGGGGAACAACCATGTAAGTTCCGAATTGCCGGGGGTCCTGTGAGAAGATGGGGGATGCCGCAGACGCCAAGGAGATGAGGAAGACTTTCATTGTTCCTGCCATCAAACCCTTTGACCATTATGATTTTTCCCGAGCGAAAATCGCCTGTAATCTGGCCTGGCTGGTGGCCAAAGCCTTTGGGACAGGTAGGTGGCGTCTCCTTCTTCCCTTTCTTTGATGCTGATTCCTGCTTGGTTGCTTCGCTACTGAGGACGTGCGAGCCATTCCCTGAGGAGCTGAGAAGGGGGGGGA
This sequence comes from Dasyornis broadbenti, assembly GCA_013397935.1. Classification (NCBI taxonomy): domain Eukaryota; kingdom Metazoa; phylum Chordata; class Aves; order Passeriformes; family Dasyornithidae; genus Dasyornis; species Dasyornis broadbenti. The sequence goes on from VZRN01002122.1 coordinate 242,153, forward strand.
GATGTGTGGGAAATGCTTTTGGTCTGTTCCCTTATCCTTAAGATCCCAAACCCCCTGTGGGGTTTTTTGTTTTCTTTTGTTTTTCCTTAATTACACTTGGTCTTTTTGGAGTAGTCCCACTGTTTCCATCAGCAAGTAAATTTTGTGTGTTGGCTCTATATAATTTTATTTGAGTGAAACGAGCTCTGTAAATGGTGTTTTATTTATTACTCGGGTCACACTTCTACAGTGCGAAAAACCCCCACCAATCCATGTTTGTCTGTCATCTTGAAATTTTTCCTAATATTGCTTGGGAGCTGAATTGGGGGCTAGCAATGGAAACGGGTCCATGCTCGTAGTTTTGACGTGTGTGACAATAGCCTGTAGCCATTTGAATGGTTAAGCAATGAGGATTTCAGGAAAAAGTGCATTTAATGCCAGGTTTTGGCCTGCACAATACAGAAGGCTCTCAGTGTCTGTAAGTGTAAATGTAATCGATTCGTAATGCCTCCAAAAGGCATCGGTGCTCTGTCGTTGAAAACCTGGACCTTGAGGAATACCAGGCCTATTATTCTGTGCCTGAAATATTATTGGACCCTGAGGAATACCAGACTTGCAGAGGTCTTCTGAGGGAAGCATTTTGAAAATTTACCAAGCTCTGGGAGGTGTTTGTTTGTTTTTAGGGGATTTGTTTGGTTTTGGGGGTTTTTTGGAGTGCTTTTTAGTTTTTTTTGGGGTGGGTTTTTTGCTTGTTGTTTGTGTTTTCTGGTTTTAGTATAGCTGTAGTATAGTAATAATTTACTTTTCTGTGGATTAAAAACAATGGGGTTTTTTGAACGGTGAGGTAGATATCAACAATCATTACTTCTCCCCTGTTTTTTGTGAAATAACAGGAAAAGATTCCTCTTTATGGTATTTTGCCCCTTTTACATTTAGGGCCAGGATGCTGTTATGTATTTAGCCAGGGTTAAAGGCATGTCTTTATGATGCTTCTGGAAACTTATGATATTTTACATGATTCTTCCAAAAAACCTCTTTTAAAGTGCTTGAATTTAGTGACATTTCAGTGAGCGCATCACTTTGAAAATAAAGAAAAGATCAAAATACTGTTTGCATGTAAAGATTTGTCAGTAAACTCTGCTTTGTGAAATCTGGACAAATAATATTTTGATATATAGCTTTATTAGCTCTGCAGATAGGAGAGGTAAAACAGTAGAGAAAATTCTTGGAAGTACTTATTTCAACATTTTCACAGATCATTATATTTTTAGGTAGCTTGATTCAGTACGGTCTACTCATGGGATTCTGAGTGTACAGTGCTTGTGCAATTATATAACCCAGCCTCCTAACCTGAAAACTTTTTTCTACTAGTGTTTGACAGATTCTCAGCCTATGGTTGAAATGTCTTGGTTTATAGTGGTTGAGTTTCTACTGGATGTGTAAAGCTGCTTGCAGGGTACTTTTCTGTTACTTTTATGTAGAAAGTGTGATTCTAACCAAATTCCTTTACTGATTCTCTTCATTACTGGGGTTGTTCTAAGATGCTCGAATGAAACATGATTAGAGGGGATAATTGCTCCATCTGCTCTGTAAAAATGAATGTAGCAGTAGGAAGAGAGGTAAGCACACACATTCGTAGTGTTTCTGGTTCCAGTTCTTCCAATAGGTTAATATAACTAGAAACTTCAAAGAAGAGTTTGTAGCTAAAGTAGGGAAAAACAGTGTACAGGACTTGCATGTCTGCAGTACAAATACTTCCTTTATACTTGGAGTGGAAACAGAAGAACTGACCTTCACCTTTTCCAAGAAGGAAGGAAGTTTGGGTTTGTCAAATTATTTTAGTTCTTGGGAGTAGATCACAACCTCAGTCATGTCTTCAAAGTATTGCTATATACGTTTGTACAGAGGATATACAAAGGATGATTAGTGTGTTTATGGATACCACATTTATTTCTTTTTTAATCTGTGGAGGTTTGAAGTTCTTTAAGTGTGCAGGGGAAGTGAAGGGTTTTTCCCTACCGTCTATGAAACAAAGTAATGCAGTTTACTTTGATTAATGAAAAGGACAGGTTGTTACAATCATGTATCCATTAAAGAAATCTAAATCTTTATGTATCAAAGGGGTACATTTTTCAGTGGATGGCTTTCACATTCTCAAAAGCGTATTTCAATACAAGCAAAGTTGTGGATACAGCTTGACTATGTGTTGTGAAGAGAATTTCCTCTTGCAGTAAGACTTCGAAATAGGTACTGTTCATTAACTTTAATAATGACTTTTGGCGTTTTTTTGATACCTATGTTTAAAAACTGAGGGACAAATTGTCTATTGCTATTGTCCTTGGTGAAAGTGCAAGTATAGAGTTTGGCCCACAATGCAGGCAGGTCAAAAGAAGTTATCTTGGTGAGGTGTCTTATGAGAGTAAGAATATATTAACAGTCATGTTGAAGGCATCTCGTATGAAGAATTGTTTAAGAAGTACTAATTGAAGAAGGAATTAATATTTTAGTGTTGAGGGTGTGTAGGATTTTGTGCCTTGGTGTTTTGCTGCAAGACAATACATCAGTGTTAGGACATGTCAGATTAAATGTTTGTAATAACCAAATCGTTTATGTGACACAACTTACAGTAACTGAAAGGGGGAAAATTAACAAGTGTGAGGTATAAAAGGCAGAATGTTTGACCTTAGAAATTAAATCTGCAAATATTTAATTTCAGCATTATCTCCCAATGCTGGCAGTTAACCATCTCAGTACAGAAATATTTCTTCCCAAAAAACTGGATGAACTGTATAGACACTACAGCCTTCAACTTTAAAGTATAATGGGACTTAGGAAGTATATCATAGGAAAAAGTTGAAAAATGTCTTCATGTTGTGCTACTCTGTGCCCTTTTTATTTCTAAAGCAACAAAAGTGGGTTTCATTATATTGGAATGCGAAGTTTTTGCTTTCTCAGTCTGCTGTAGTAATATAAAATGTGCCTGAAAAATTTCTTCTCCATCCGCCATCCTCACGTCAGGCTGAGCTAAATATACATCATTCCTTACAGATGTTTGTTTAGCCTGTTTTGTGAAAATCTCTAATTATAGAGATTCCACAGTATGTCTGCTAGTCAATTTGGACCTTATTTATCTCTAGATGTTTGAACAGAATCTTGATGTCTTTTGCTACATTGTTAAGCCATTAGTTACCGTCTTCCTGGTGCGTGTGAGAATGGTGCGCACCTTACCATACCTTACCTTACCTATAACACCTTCCAAATAATAAAAGCAATGTTTGTTATATTGTTTAGACAAAACAGACTTTTTTTCTTTCTTGTAGGACAGACTTGTTTGCTCTCTGTGTTTATTGGGGGTTGGTTTGGGGCTTTTTTTTGTTTGATTGGTTTTTCATGTAACTTTTTCCTGTGTTTGGTTTGCATGAGCTCGGTAGTTAAATCTAGATCTAATGGTCCAGCCAAAGCAGTACAAGGTAAATTTGAAAAATTACTTCATATTTCCAACCTATAATACTCTGATTTATTCACTTAAATATGATGTTTGCCATTTCTGCATCAGCCTAGAATTGTTGACTCATGCAATCTGTGATTCACTGTAGCTCCGTATCTTTCTCTGCAGAACTGCTGCCTACTCAGTTGTTCCCATCTTGTAATTCTACTGTTGTAGGTTCCTGCTTTGCAGCTCTACTTACATAACTGCATCCTATTTTCAAACCACTTCTTCCACTTATCAAAATTATCTTGAATTACAATTTTGTCCTCCAAAGTGCTTTCAATCCTTTTGTATCTTGGAATCACTTCTCTACAACCTTGTCTGGTGGGAAGAAAGATATGAACCTGGAAGTACATGTTCTTCCCATTTGGTAGGGGACATCTGAGTACTCTTGGAAAATGTTTTTTCAGACATCTTTTCATCCAATTTTTAGTTACTAAGTTAAGAATATCTCGTGTATGATTCTCAGAAAATTATGGGAACAGTTTCAAAGTCAAGGTAAATCTGTTGCTGCTTTACTATTAATACTAAATACAACATATTATTCTGCTATAGTAATACATTTCACTGGTTAGCATGAGGGTTTGTTTTTATTTTTTACGGGAGTAAACTAAAAGCTAAATAAAAGCCGCGGAAGTCTGAGTGATTGTCCTAAATGTTGTTGTGTTTTCTGAAGTCAAAATAAAATAGTCCATCTGCCTTTTAACATTAAATGTATCTTTTATAGGTGTTTGAAGCAATAGATTACAAATTGCATCATCTGCAAGTGAACATTACCCGAGAAACTTAAAAATAGTTTTCTCCTGATGATTAATGTTTTCAGAATTCATATGTGGCTACTTACTGCTCTTTGCACATGTTGCCAGTAGAACCATGAAGAGAGGAAATGAACACTGTGTATCTGACAGAAGCAAGTTGTAGTTAAATACTCTCATCTGTTATGTTGGGTGTTGCAGGCCAGAACATATTTTAATCTTTTTCTAGCAGACCTAATTTCTTCACTTTTATTCAGTCTGGCAGTAGTACAAAATCTTGTAGAAGAGTTTGGAGTACAAAAACAAATGTTTGAGATTCTTGTGAGAATTTTTTTTTTTTACAGATTCCATTACCTCTCTAAAATAGTTGCTGACAAATTGATACTTCAGTCAGTCCTACTACAGTCAGCAGATTAGACAGATCATCTACTGAGATGTTTTACTTGGACAGTGGTTGTTTCACTACTTTCTGCAGAACACACTTGTAACATAGTTTGATTGTAGATCACTTTTTTTAAAGTAAAGACATAAAATTGTATGAGCTTCTGGATCTGTTAGGTTTAGCAGAGTCCTCTGAAGTTGTAGACTGTGCTTGTACAAATGTGCAGGAAGGTGATCAGTAAGGTGGCAGTTGCAGGATTGGCAGTACACGATGGATCTCCTTTGGGGTATAGAATCTGTTCTTTCAATGACTCCATGTCATTGAACCTGCTTGGAGCCTGTTTGCCTTTACAACTGTAAGTGCTTGTCTGCAGAATATAATAAATCTGACAGACTTTAGCCAAATGCTCACTGATTTAAAGTGATGAGATGAAATACATTTCTTTTACCTATACCTGGTTTCTCTATATTTTTTGACTACCATTGCAGTTACTGTTGCAGATATAGTTTAAAATTTTCACTGTCACCCTATGGTTTAGGGTAATCTGTTGGTTTACTTTAGTGATTCCATGTTTAAAGGTGGCTCTCATTGAAACTTGAAGACTGTATGCTGTCAATCAGGAATGTATCATTTTTTCAATATGTTATGTAATTTCTGTTCTACAACTAGCTGGTGGATTTTAATGAGCACAATTGGATTTTCCTGTCCTGAAATTAGTTTAACTACTTGCTCTGCTAAACTGAGAGCGTGGAATGATTGTTTTTGCTGATCATTCTGGAAAATGGGGGTAGAAGTGAAAAACTCTCAAGACTTCATAAGAAAAGTAGAGTGAGGAGTTCCTCCTCCCCCTTTATATTTTGTTCAATTGGACAATACATTATTACAGGATCAGGTGGTAGTAATAAACATTTCTGCTACAGAGTTGAAATGTAGTGTTTGAAATCTATTTGCCAAATGTAAGATTTGTATCGTTCTAGCTGTTTCCTACGTTTTCTTTTATTCAGTTAAAAGTAGTCTTGCACTAAGAGAACCTGTAAGCCAGACACCAAAGATGTGTCCAGTCACATCCATCTAGTTAAGGCTGGCAAAAAGTTTCTTTGGCTTAATAAAGTCTAGTAATAGTTCCAAGAAATGTTTATCTTTAAATTCCTGAATCAGTTTTTTCCATATTCCATAGGCTATTTAGATCATAACTTGTCTGTAATAGTTATCAAGGTGATAGCTGGGTGAGATAGGATTATAATTATACTATTGTCTTTACATTTCTCATAACTTGCTTCTCCCAGAAATAAGTTCTGAAGGTATTTATGTTAATAAAAATTGATACCCTTATTGCCAGGGTTAATTCTAAATAATTCTTTTGTTTATTAAAACCTGAATCAATACACAGGCCTTAGCAAATTAGATGCTAATCTTCCCATTTTAATAAGAAATGCCAGTTGTGCTACTGAAGATAGAATATTGGATGGGATAGATAATTAGTGCGAGCATTTAGTAGATGGGATAGGCAATTACTCTGATAATTAGTAGAGAATTTCTTACATGATTTTCACTGTTCAAAGAACAACTGAAGTCTGGTTAGGCTATGAAAGTAGAACCTGTGCATGTTTTCACCTTAAATGTTTTGGGGTTTGTTTGGTTTGGTTGCTTGTTTTTGGGTTGTTTGGGGACTTTTTGTTTCTTTCTTTCTTTTAATAGTTTTTTTGGGGCTTTTGTTTTGTTTTGGTTGGTTTCGTTTGGAGTTTGTTGTTGTTTGTTTATTTCCTTTTTTTTGATGAGGAATGCCTTTTAAGTGCAGAACAGCTGTTGAAGCAGTGAATTATGGTCTATTTTTGTGGCATCTAGAGGCAAGAGAGGTGGATCTGCTTATTCATAGTACTTCTGTGGCAGTAAATCCGAGAATCTCTCAAGTTCAGCTTAGCAAGGTGGACAAAGTTAAGAATGGTTATACTGAAATGGAGTGTGCCATAAATTTATAGAGGTTGGCCTTTCAGATACTTGTCTCCAGACGGAAGTACGCCTACTGCCTGCTAGCCAAGAACAATATAAGTGGCAGACTGGTTCAACAAACCAAAAAATATAAATTATTTTGTAATATTTACCCTCTTGTTTTGTTTTCCCTTTCCTGGTTAAAGTCTTGTTTCTTGATGATGTCTCCAAAATAAAATAGTAAATTGAAATGTCTCCCTCTTCTATTGAGTCCACTACAAAACTAATCAGAAGTTAAATAATATAATTCTGTCTTCTCTAACCTGTTTTCAATTCTTGTACTCTTGACTTCTGTGCAAGCTCTGCTGTCATGTGCCCAGATTGTAAATGTGCCACCAGAATCCTTGTTGGCAAGTGGGAGTCTGAATGAGGTAACTTTACGCTGTTACTTCATGGCAAAAGCAAACCTTTGCTGACCTGCAGAAAACAGGCAAGTCCATTAACATTTGGCATATATTCATCTACTGGTTTGCACTAGGAAGTGGTTAAAGGTATTAGAATTTCCATTAAATAATTCTGTATTAAATCTCAGTCTTCTGCAAATAGTTTTTTCTTCTTAGTGTTTTTGTGCATTGACGTCAGTAACCTGTAGAGAGGATGTTTTCTAGGCGGAGGCTTAATGTGGCCTTGTGGCTCCCAAAAGTGATGGCATCTTTTAATTATAAAGCCCATGGTTAAATACTTTAACTTGTTTATATTATCCTCAGGAATTAAAAAAAAAAAAAAAAAAAAAAAACAAAACAAAAAAATCAAAAACCCAAAACCAAACAAACAACACGGAGACTTTGTTGCCAAAGATTTCTAAGCTTTTGGACATTCTTAAATCTGAAATTGTTCACTGATATAAACTTGAATAACTCAATAGTTGTGTAAGGGATTGTATTCATCTGTGTGGAAGCATGGAAGCTGTACAAAAAAAAAAATTTGTTTTTAGAGTTAGTGTAGATTTTCACATCAATACAAATAACTTTTTCCAAAGGAGGAATTCATACTATCTTCCAAGGAGTTATTCATACTTCTCTGAGCAGAGAGGGTTTTTTATAAAGCAGCTTTTAAAGGTAAATTCAGTAGTGGTATGCATGAATTATTTTTAGACCATTCCTTCCCTTTAAAATGGTCTGTTTAAATGGAAAATTAAGTTGCATTTCTATCTCACAGTGGGGAGTATTCTGGTTTTGTCTGGAATAGAGTTAATTTTCTTCCTGGTGGCTGGTACAGTGCTGTGTTTTGGATTCAGTGTCAGAGCACTGTTGATAACACACTGGCGTTTCAGTTGTTGCTCAGTAGTTGCTTTCTCCAAGTCAAGGACGTCTCGGTGCCTCGTGCCAGCGAGGAGGTGCAGGAGGAGCTGGGAGAGAGCGTGGCCAGGACAGCTGAGCTGAGCTGGCCACAGGGATCTTCCAAACCATGGACTGTTGTGCTTAGTGGGAACTGGGGGAGTTGGCCAGGAGGGGCCCGTCGCTGCCTGGGAATGGGCTCTCTCTCTTTTTCCCTTTCATTGTTATTATTGTTATAATATTTTACATTATTTCAGTTGTTAAACTGTTTTATCTCAGCCCACAGGATTTAACTTTTTTGAACTCGCCTCCCTATCCTCCCATCCCACCAGCGAGAGGGGAGTAAAGACCAAGCAACTGGACCCCTTTGTTGGGGTTGGGGTTAAACCACAACAGGGAGCAATAATAGTCCTGCATTTGCTTTAAAGCTTTGCATAAGCCCTTTAATATTTTAAATTCTTTTTTTCTTCTCTAAAAAGAGTATCTGCAGGACTTTTGATTCCTTGATAATTAATGAAAAATTACCTTAAGATATGTTGAATGCTTTTTTGAAGTTAGCCTGATTGTTAAATTTGAGTTACTGTTTAGGGCTAATGTGGTATTGTTTCTTTTTTGTTCTTTTCTCTGTGTGTTGAACTTGCCCATTAGCTTCATTTATTGTCTTCATAGTACAATACTTACAAAATTCAGAGTGTCAAGATGATTTCCAAGATTAAAATCTGTGGTCCTGTTCACAATTCTAGGGAAAAAAAAAAAGGAGATCATCTAGTTTAGCCTCCTTCTCCAGGAAGAGCCAGCCTCAAAGTTGGAAGAGGTTTCTCAGGGCTTCATGCACAGTTTTGAAAATCCCTGTGGATGGCAGTTTCACATCTGGGTCCCCAAGCAACTTGTGCCTATGCTCTGGTGGTCCCTCTTGAAAAACTTTTTCCCTGCATCATCCCGTGACCACTGCCTTTTATCCAAGTCCTTGCTTCCAAAACCTGCCTGGAAGAGTACAGGTAGATCCTCCACCTTCTCTCCAAGCACTGCACCCAGTATCCTGGTCTCACCTGTATTTCATGTGTTCAACTCCCTGGACTCGATGTCCCCAATAAACCCCTCTCACATAATCACCACAGATTTCAAGGTCAGATGGTACTTTATGGCAGCATGTGCAGCAAGGTGTTTCTTTTAAAACCGATCATTTACCTCAGAGTCCAATCTTGAAAGATTCCTCTTGTCAGATGGGCAAAGGAAGGACTGGTAAAATGCACATATTGGGGATTAGTGTTAAGATTCTTCTCTGCCAGAGTCTGTGTAACAATCTCTAGTCCTGGCAGAATTGTTAATAAAGGCATTTGACCCTGCTGATTGTTCTGGTAATCTGCTGAGAACTGGATGTAACCTTGAAATTCCCTGCCACAGGACTCCAGAGGCAGCACATGCCAATTCTGGAAGGACTTCTACTCTGAGATAAATTTTTCTCTGTCTGTTACCTGTCTTCTGTGGGGTCTTGTTTTCTTTTTAAATTCTAACATGAGAACACAGTTTGAATCTTCTATCAAGAGCTGTTCTCATATCAAACAGTTCAATATATGTTATGAAGTGGGGAAAAATACTGTGTTTCTGTCTGTGTGGAGAGAACTCTGACAAGAATTTTTGTGAAGAATTCTGATCTTCTTGCACCAGAGATTCCTTGTTTGTATGCTCTCACATTTTTTATACATTCAGAATATGTCTGTAGCCACAATTTCTCTTCTTAGCCCTTCATTTTTGTATTCTATTTTTCTAATAAATTTCTTTTCTGGTTTTATTTTTGTGAACACCATTAAGTTTCCTTTCCAGATTTATTTTTGTGAATACCAAATGAAGTGAAAGAAACAGCATATATGTCGTTTCATCTTTTTCTGTGTTTTCAGAAGCGGAACTGAACTTTATAAATAATTCTATTTGCCTTTGCTACTCATAATGTTGTAGTTTTTTTTTTTTTTTAACTGTATTGAGTTTTTAATTACTAAATCCCAGCAGTGGATGTCATTCTTTCATGATAAATGCATTTATTGCATCTTGCCACTTTAGGATGTGCTTCAGTGATACAGAAGATGAGAATTAACAGGCGTTGGGTTTGTTATTTACTGTCTTGAGATTTCTCTTCTGGCTCAAATTTTCAGGCTTGAAATCTGTCGTCTTCAGTGAATCTGAACCACAGAGTATGTGACTTCTGTTTGTGTGTAGCTAAGTACTCCTGCCTCAAGAGGTTTGTTGTTTTCATATGGGAATGAGGCTCTTTTAGGTCTTCTAAGAAATTACAAATGGCTTTATCTGTTCCTCCTTTTTTCCCCCCACCCCCATTTAAATTCTCATCTGCTTCAAAATGGGGATGTGTGGATTTTGTTTTGGGTTTTTATTTGGCTGGTTGGTTTGGGGTTTTGTTGTGGGTGTTTTTCTGTTTTTTCAAAAGCAAAATCTGCTGCCTGTGCCTTGTGAGATATGTACAAAAAACCATTCTGTAATCCTCTCTAGCTTGAAGAAATAGCATACAGATGCTTTAAGAATTGGCATTTGGAATTGTAGAGGATAAAGTCCTGATGAGAATTGAAGCCCTGATACTGAAGTGGAGATGGATCATTAGGGACTTCAGAAATAACAAGCTTAATATTTAAATAGGCAATGTGTAGACAAACAGGGAAAAGAAGGAAGGTCAGGTAGAATTGAGGTAGATGAAAACAATACCTGGGGGAGCAGGTATCTAGCAGCTCTGAGATCCTCAATTAGAAATGCTTTTTGTTGGACTGGATGACTCTAGATCCTCTTGCTAGTAGGTGAAGTTGGGAAGTGAAAGAGAAGATGGCAATATCATCTCCTGACACTGGGAGATTTTTTTGTTAATAGTTTTATCATCATCTTGTAAGAAAATAAGGCTGTTAGGCATTAGATTTGTGTTTTAAAGGGCAGAGTAGTTGTGCTAATGGTATATTTCGATCTGTATTCTAAAGCAGAACTGTCAGTTTTCTTGCCAAATTTAGGCTCATGGTTTAAGCAAATTATAAACTATACCTCTCTTTCTCTTGATACTCTGAATTGGCAAAAGAAGCAGCAATAGCTTACCCTTTCCTACCATCCATCTGGCATTTAAAGCATGTGTTAATATTTCTTTCACTTCTTGCACTTTATAAAGTGTATCTTCTTCCACAACTAGTAGGCAGCTGGCACCTTGCAAAGCCCATAATGGAAGCACATGAACTGCCATAGAATATGCATGAGGAAGAAGATAATCTGTCATTATCTTGTGATGGCATGTTCTGTTTTTTCTCTCTCTTCTCCTGCTCCACCCTAACTGGGCTGTTTACTCCAGACTCTGTTTCAAACCTTGTCTGTTAAGCCATTTATCCAGCTAAAGGCAAAGGGGGTAGGAACTTAGAGTTGCATCACTGCTTTCCTACACACTTATTTTTTCTCCTCGCAACTAAATAGGCTTTTTCCATTTGGACTCAGGAAAAGAATCACCTACTCTTTATCCCATAAATGTTGTTGGCTTAACTAATTTTGCAACAATAGAGAATGCAATTTTTCCAGGAGGAAAATGGAGCATCTTGCAGTGTGTATGCCTGAAAATCTGAAAGTTATTTTCCACTTGACTCATGATTTAATTTAATTTGATCTAGTACCATATTTAATTAATTTATAATTATTACTTTTGTGGTAGACGATTGTAAATATAGTCTGCCTGTATTGTGTTATGTACAGTATTTGAAAAAACTGTTGGATTGTCTTGGAATGCTAATTTTGGAGTTAAAACCTCAGCATAAACTTGACAGAATCGTGCATCGCTTTCTGTGGGTGCTAAGCCAGCTCACTGTAAATGGAGGAAACCCATCATTTTAAGGGAAGTCAGTAACACAACTAGACCAATAAGAACTCAGTATTTTGTCAGAAAGAAACTGGTAATATTTTTTCTTCTTTCTCCATTCTTCTAATTTCAGTTAAAAGCCCATATATTTATGCTTAAGTGCTGGATTGTCATCATTCTGTGATGCATGACCTTTGAAATGGACAGTATAGTACTCAAAATTCTCCTGCATATATGGAAACTAGAAGGCTGCTTTTTGTCTTGATTTATTCTGTACTGAAGCATTTTGTTTCTGTTCCATTTTGTTATTGTAATAGAGTCCAGAGTTTGTGTTTAAATGGGTGTTGTTCTGCCTTTGTATGTCTGACCTATATAATGTTACGCCAAAGGAAATGAGAATGTTTGGGCATGTATTTGGAGAAGCCAAGAAATTTTAATGTAATGATGCTGTAAACACAGGTTGGTCTTCTGTTGTGGCCTTTGCAGTGTGAAACTCTCAGAATTTCTCCTAAGCTTCTATTTATAGTTCAAATATTACCTTTGTATGAAATTTCCCCCAGTATTTTATAGCATAATAGCAAGTAGAGACTTTGGCCTCCCCTTGATTAGGCTTTCTTTTACATAATTTTGAGTTCATATATAGTTTTTAAAAGTCCCCGACTACTCCAATTGTCCTTTCTGATACTGACTAGTGCTTTTCTTTATTTTGTAGAAAATGTTCCAGAAGAACTGCGAGAACCATTTTACACAGACCAGTATGACCAGGAGCACATTAAACCACCTGTTGTTAACTTGCTGCTGTCTGCCGAGCTCTACTGTCGTGCTGGGAGCCTTATCCTCAAGAGTGATGCTGCAAAACCACTTCTAGGTCATGATGCTGTTATACAAGCCCTGGCACAAAAAGGCCTTTATGTCACTGACCAAGAGAAGTTGGTGACTGAACGAGATCTTCACAAAAAACCAATTCAGATGGTGAGTGTTCAAAGCTTGTGTGTTGCATCTCTCTGTCTGTGTACTCCTAATACCTACAGATCTGTCTTTTAAAATTCATCATTAGGTTGAAGTGTTTTTCCAGATAGTTCAGTGGGATTCATTACTGGGAAGTTGATAACTGTTTTGTTTTTCATCTCATCAGCTGTCAGTGCAGGTGTATTTCTTCTGTATTAATGCTAGAAAACACCTATCTTCCTACTTAGTTCAAATGTTACGTTTTTAAATATAACAGTGACAATGTGATTACTCTGATTCCAGTTTTACTGCACTGACTGTCAGTGAGTATTTCTGTGTTGGAAAAGTTTGAAAACATTTTTTCTTGGGCAGGAATCCTTGGTTAAAAGCTTGAAAAAAAGGTTTTGATGGCAGGCAATTCAACCTAATAACATTGAATAGTCACCTGTTGCACATTAAGTCAATCTGAAACACATAACAATGGTATTTTTTTCATGGAGACTGTTAATGATACATCTTTGCTTTAGACAACTGCTAATTAAAACATTAGTGCAACTGATGAATGATTCTATTAGTAAGCTCCTAAGTCATAGGTTTTCGTCATTGTTTGGAGCTGAGTTATAAAAAATTATCTGTAAAAACATGTCTACGTATGTTTGCTTAGCAAATGGCAGTATGACAGAATAAGATACTAATGTATTTAAAGTGAAATATTTTAAATGCTCACCTCTTTATATTTAATATAGAGAATAAATTAAGTAAACAAAGTATCTTTGGTCAGTGACCTGTAGCTGCTGCTAGAACGAAGGTGTGTAGAAATTAATATAGCTATGGTGCTCTTAGAGGTCTTTTCCAATCTAAATAATTCTATGTTTCTAAGCGATGCAGAATTTTCAGGACGTTTGCAAGTGACTTGTGGGTGATTTAGGAATGTTCATGATGTTCATAATTTTCACAGAAGTCAAAGCATTTAAGAAACAAACTTCCTGACTGTGTTTTTACAGAACTTAGTTCTGTTCTTGCCACTGAAGGAAAATAAGGAAACTGACTTGCACTTATGAGCTTCTGGTTTTCCCATTTGATTCTTTTAATTTGATCCCTGTCTAGAGTAGTTGTAAGAGTTATCTCTTCCCAGAGCTGTCAGTTGAAGGAAAAAAAGGTGTCAGCGTTACCTAGTTTGGCGTGCTGATACTTGATTTAGTAATTTGTGTTGCTTAGAAAGTATTTCAATAGCCATTTTTTATTTCCCCCATGCTTTTGCAGCTGTTTATGTGTTTCATTGCTGTGTTGTTTGGGTACAGCAGGTACATGTGGTTTTAGTTAGCAGGTGGACATTCAGACATCAATGTCGTACCAGTTGACATCCCCAGGTTGCTGCTCTGCCCAGGGCACTGGTCCCCACTCCAGTACCAGCACCAGATGAGTGTTAACTGCACTGTTGCTATGTCAGTTCACAGGCAGCTGGGCTGTGACGATGTCAGGGAACACAACTGGCTTGGGCAGAAATGCAGCCTTGTCCAAAACAACTGCTACCAAAGAAGTGGCCATGAAACTGGACTCTCAATACTAACATCCTGAGCCCAAGTTTTACTTTGTCAAACCATACTCTCATTCCTATGCAAGTTCCTAGCAGCAACATTATATTTTAATTGGAAAGCCTCAACCTTTTTCATTATTATACTATTAGTAAAGTTGGCAGAGAACTTCAAATCTGGCTGTTAAAGTATTGACAGTTTTTTCCCGTGATGTCTTCCAGTACCTTTTCCTGTTATTCCATATGTCACAGTTTCTACAAGTCTTACAAATTTAAATTTATATCCTGTTTTAGAGCATGGGGTAATTTTTCTTTTTCAATTATGTAGAACAGAAAGTTTTGATAGGTAATTAACACATATGTTCCTCTAGTAGACCAGATTGCGTTAAACCCATGTAAAATGTAATTTTGAGTAATTGAGTAGAAGATAGTGTGTTTGTCTTTCCCTTGCTAGCCTGTCTTCCCAAGGAATAGGGGAAGGATGTTGGTTTTTGTTAGAGGATATTTCTTGTTATATTCTCAGGTGTACTGTACTTTCTCTAGCTGAAAAGGGGCAAGTTGTATTATAAAATGGAACTATGGAAAGAGATTTGAGTATAGAATGTTTTCATTTTACATGTGTGTTAAAATATGTGTAGCTCTGGCCAACAGACTTGGAATTCCTTGGACTGGGTGTTTGCACAGTGACGTCTGTCGGGATTAATTGTTGACTTATCTCACATACGACTTACCTCACATATTTAGTAAAGCAGGCATGTCAAATTTGGGTCTCCTCTCAGGTTGAACTTTTTTCTAGGAAGCACATTACATATTTAAGTCTTCAAAAAGTCTAGCAAATGCTTCTGTGTGCTGGGGTCAGGGTAGATGGCACTTTGCTTGTTAGCATGACTGACTTGGCTGTATTAGTATCTAATTTGAGAGGCTGCAAATTGTTTGTTTGTGTGCTTCTGTGTGTGTGTACATACCCAGGTGTATGTCTGTATAAAAATCAGTTTGCCCTGGTGGAATGGGGTAAGAAAGAGGCACTTGTGAAATTAACCTATGGGAGCAAAGGCTTCTGTTACAGCCTCCCCTGTGTGGTCTGATTAATTCTTTAAGCCTTTCTCACGTTTGGTTTGTTCACATCTCCTCTTTCATTTCTGGTGAAATCAAAAGCTAGGTTATTCAGTGGTACCTCAACTTCTGTTCTCCATGTATTGCAAAGTATTAAAACATAATTCTATGGGGGTTTTTTGTTAACTCTGTATTTTAAAAGATCATCATGTTGTCTTTAATTTTGGTAGGGGAGCAAAAGAACCAAATACCATGTTATTTCTCTTCTGGTTGAAATTTATATGGTCTTGGCTCTGCTATGTTAGACTTCAAATAGTGCACAAGTAGTCTAGAGCTTGGAACTGAAAGTGTTGGACCAAGAACCAGAGTATTTTTCTCCTGGAAATTATACTCCTGTACAAAAGGAATTATCTGTTGTTTGAAAAGTTTATGGAAGCTAAGTTGCAAAAAAAATGTGAAGATATTTATGTCAGTTGGCAAGTTCTAATTGCATTTAAAAAAAAAAAAAAAATCTGTCTTCAGCAGGCACACCCATATGGAAATGTGAGATTTTGTCCTGCTATAGAAATCAGAAATAGCTTAAGAATTCAGCATGGTTCTGATAATGATACAATAATTTTGTTCTAATGCTTTCAGATGTAATATGCAGAGATCACTGTTCAAGTCAAGCTTAACTTTATTTTTCCATGCTGATTTATTTTTTTAAATTTTGTATTTCCTTCATAACCCAATCTGACTTAAACCTTCAAATGTCAAATACACAAGAGGAAGGCAATTTGGATTTTTTCTTTTTTTTTCTCATATAAGTATTGGATCTATTTGTTTTAAAAACATATATCTGTTCTTACAGGATGAGTCAGAGGAGACTTTTATACAAGTTTCTCCATTATGACAAGAATTTTATATTAACTGAATAATTTCTTTTCCATGCCAAATCATTTTATGAGAATTCTGATATTTAATCAAGCTGGTCACTTGGTATTCATATGGTCTCTTTCAATTTGCCTCAAGTGCAGGGAAGAATAAACAGATTCAGAGAGGAATTAAGAAATGCTTTCCTTCCCTCAAGTCCCTGCAATGCACTTCTGCCATGTGGGGAAAGGAATGAAAAATCAAGATCTCAGTTCATTTTGCAGGGAAACTGAAGTTGCATAACTACCCCAGCAGTGGACTTCTGTTTTGTGCTTAATGTGACAGAGCCAAAACTATCTGAATTTCTAGCTAGAGGGGTAATAATGTCAAATTTTGAATACCTGTTTAAAACCAGTGTTGTATTAGGGAGTGTAGAGATACAGTAATGTTACTGACTACTACCAAATTTGCACTAGAAAAATCTATTTTCCTAAACTTATTGTTGTATATTGATAGAACATTCTCAGGTGACGACAAAAAAATAGTTACTAAGATGCAAGGCATTTTAAGACTCTTAGTTCTTAAATAAAATTTAGTGACTGGAAAAAGGTTAGTGAATTCCTTGTGTATAAATACTACATCCAAGAAAATATGCCATACAAATATTTCTTTATATTTTCAGAGTGGAAAAGTATAAAAGCCATGCTAAGCATAATCAAATAGGATAATTTTTGTTAAAAGTTGAACTCTAAATTCAGAAAAATACTGTTGCAGGAAAGTCAACCAGCTGAGCAGCTACTTTAAACTTACACCCATGCATAATTACTCTTTGGAACAAGTACCATTAATCAAGTATCACCTAAATTCTTTATAAAATTCTACAATTTTGGCCAAGATGGGAAGAGAATGAGAGGCTCCTGCAAAACCTCAGCAGTAAGTCCACAATAGCTGGTAGGAATAAAAATTGCTACTTCCCTAATTCTGAGACGTAATTTGTGTATATGGGGTTTACATGTAAAAAAGTAGAGTGCTGTCATCCAAATTGTTTATCCATTTAGCTGCAAATTACCTTCTTCCTTGAAGATGGCTATTGTGAGGAAGTCTGGCAGTAATTTCTCTGTAGCAGTTTGTGAATCTGGACTATAACTGAGGTATAATTAGGTGTGCCTGTATTAGCTGTTCAGTAGTCACCAGAAGTGCACATTTGAGGCAAATATCTGTATTTCTCCCAGTTACTGCTCTTGGGGTTTGCGATGTGGAGGCATCTCAGGGAGCACAGATGCAGTTTCTTTGAGTACGTAAGCTGGAAGATGGGCTCTAGGATCACACCTATAGCCCACTTGACATGGGATATTCATATCCCAGGACTAGAGTAGAGCTGACTGAAGTGAATCCCCTGAGGAAGGAGCAGAGGTGAGTCTGGGAACCTTTGCACCAGTTTTGCTTTTTGTTGTGCAGAACTAATTGCGAAGTTAATCACAGCCAGCGAAACTCTTGTGGAAGGCAGGACAACTAGGGGATTGACAGTGCTAGGTGTGTAGGTACCCACAACCAGAATCTGGGTCTCCTTCTGGATGAGATAACAGACAATAAGTGGTTAACTCATCCTGCAATCCAGACTTTTGGTCTCCGTGGCAGACTGCATTCATTGGAAATGACAGTGCCTTTCATCAGCGGTGTGTTTCTCCTTGAGTAAGGGCTGCAGCAGCTCACCCAGTTACTTGCAGCTACATGCTGCAGCCTCTGCACTTCCAGGCTGTGCAACTCCTTTAACTCTATAAAGCAACACAACGTGTACTAAGCACTTCACAGAACAAAGAATTAAGATGTGGTTTCTGCCCTGAAGAAAACTTTTTTTCTGGTTTTAGGCATGATGCAACAAGTTTCCATTCCATGCTATTGTAAATTAGTTGTTAAATGAAGACACATAAAAAGAATTTGCAGTTACTTGACTTGAGCCCATAGATACCATAATTTGTTAGTTAAAACACCAGATTCTAATGTTAACTTGTGATATATAATCCTCTTTGATAGTAGTATGTTTCACAGAAGATTAAAATAATAAGCAAATATAGTGGTGAAACAGAATCTGAGTTCAGTGAGTCTGATGTGCTGTGTAGAACCAGTCTGCTGTGGGTTTGGGCTGGGATAATGTAATCTTCAGACGTTCCATATTTTTTGTTCCATTTCTAGTCTCATCTCTTTACATGCATGTAAGGCTCTCATTTGCTGGAAAACAGGGATCCAGTGTTTTTGTTGTGTCAAATACACCATCACACTCCAGTCAGCACTGCACAAACATCTGTTTGCTGCAGTAATGTGGTACCAGGCTCCCTCACACACAAGATGCCAGTTCACACTTGGGTTGCGGGAACTGCGGCTGCTCTCCATAGAGTTCATTCTGCACTTACCATTTTCACTGAAAACTAAGTGTCCTATTAGCTTTTCTTCATGCAATTTTTGTTGACTCATAGCCTGGGCATTTTGTTTTGCTTGCTGCTTCTATTTAATTATGTCTGTCTTGTATGTAGAAAATGCTATTTTTTCCTGTGTCATATAAATAGAAGCAGTGTCTTAAGATGTTTTCTACAGTATGCTTGTCTAGAATTTAGTGTGTGCAAAACATGTAGGTTATCAGTGTGAGTTATAGTAGAGTTTATTGTGCTTCTGTATATCTGTATCAGAAGTTTGTGGAAGACACTGATAACCACAAAGTCCTCTACAACATCCTTTGGGTTTTCATGGAATGCTGTCTGTTCAGCTTGTGTGCACCGAGTGTGGCAACTAACGTGGAACTTAGCAGAGCTACTGACACCAAAGTTGTTTCTATAAAGAACACAAAGGAGGGATTCTTTCCTGGTCCTTTCCAGCAACTCTAATGCTAAAAACCCCAAGGCCTTCTATGGTTTCTCTAGCTTTAATTTTAGCGATTTTTAATTTTTTTTTAATCCAACATCCTTAATTTTAGTACAAAATCTATGTGGTGTTTTGGTCTTAGGATTCTAGCGCTGTAGCTGTCATTTCAAACTTTTATGACTGAGAATCCTTTCATAGAAGATAACTAAATCTGATTGTTCTTTTTAACAGCTCTTGTAGGATTGATTTCAGTTGTGGAGAGCTAATGAATAAATTGTGCTGCTTGTATTGCCTTGAAAGTGCCTTCTCAGAACTGCCATAAAATCCCTGATGGATACAGATGTATTCAGAGCTGGCCTTACATTTGCCTTTGCCAGTTGAATAGGCCAGTAGTAGGAAATGTTTAGAAATAGCAGCACATTTTCTCATGCTTATTCTAATGTTAAATTCTGGTAACTAAATTTAATCTTTTACTAAAATGAGGAGAGAATATCACAATATGTCTTCCAACTGAGGTACATGATCTACTAAATCAAACTGCTGCTTTTGGAATAATGACAGGAAATTAAATGAACCTCAAGAGAAGGTAGTACCTCGCAAAGTCAAGTCTCATGCCTTTCATGAGAAAATAAGCAGTGCATTATTATTGACTGTTCTCTGTCTTGTTCACTTCCTTGCAAAATAGTTGGTGTTCTTCTGCCTCAAACAAAGGTTTTGAACCTGAGAGCTTCTGATTGTGTTCTTAGTTATTATTCCATCTTGTGCTGCTTTTAACCTGGGGGGGTGGGAGGGAGAGGTGGAGAAAAAGGGGGTGATGGTGGTGATTTAATTAAAAAAACCCAAAACAATCACCTGAAAACAGACCAAAATCCACTCCTGAAGCATGAAAAGAAAACCAGTTAAAAGGAGGAATAAATCATGAAAGAAATATGTAATGAATTAAAGTCCATAAAACATGCCAGATACCATGTGGAAAATGCTTTCTAAACAAGTCAGGAAGTATTTTCATTAACCTTGAAAGAAAGACTATTTTGTTCAACACAGTTTAAGAATATTTTCTTCCTGTTTCAATAGCAGTGTTATGTAGTGTGGTTCAGTTCTTGGCTGTTGGTTTGCTGCTGTGAACTTTCTTTGTATCTTTAAACATGTGAAAAGGTTATTTAAATAAATGTTTAGGAATGGTCTTACTTCTGTTGGGTTAAGTATATTTTGGAGCACAGTAACTGAGCTATTAGGAAAAGATGTATCTGTGAATTGTTTTACAGACTACCTAGAAGAAATTTCTTCATCAGTTTGTTTGAATTATGGTAAGGAAGAGAAATCTTCCTTAATACCCTTGTACTGGATAGCACAAAGCTAAAAATCTTACATGGTTGCAGCAGGCAGTTACTTGAGGAGCACTGCTTTCTTCCTATTATGGAAAATAGTGAGCAGCTTTTAGCAGGAGGTGTGGGTCTGTCATGTAAACATAAGGAGAGCTTCACTAGCAGCTCTGTGTAGTACATACACGCAGCAACAAGGGGACAAAACCACACTGGCTATTGAAGGAATACAGTTTGTACTCCCCAAAATGCAGCAGCTGCTCCAGTCTAGTACAAAAGAACATTTTGAATCTGCATTTGTTAATCTGCACACATAATCCTGGCAATCTGCCCGCCTTTATCAGCAGAGAACACACTCTGTCATCACAGTAGATGTATAATAACAAAATCTTTGTTCTTACAAACTCTATGGAATTTAACATGATGAGATTTTCTTTTCCTGAGGTTGAAAGAACAGAATATCTTAAGGTCTCCAGAGTATGTCTATTCTTTTTGTGTGACAGTTAGGGAAATGCTGTAAATAACAGTGTATGTCCATTGTTTATAGGAACTGGTAGGTTTTCTCTGAACTATTAGGTTTATATGAACTAGTAAGAAATTTTACCTTGCAGACGTGTATCTCCAAATAAGCCAAAGCAAAATCCAGTAGAATTTGTCCTGTGTAAACAAAACAAGACTTACATGAAAAGATTATCTGGTAACTTGTTGGATAGTTTAAGTTATAAATTGACGATAATAGTGCTCTGTAGCAAATTGACTATCTAGTATAAATGTAGATGTTCGGTTTTTCCTCACATATCAGAAGGTCATGAGGAAGGATATCTCCCAGTATATATTTCTTACCTTCCCAAACCATGAATCTAAGACCAGTGGAAAAACTAGTAAAGTGTATGTCAGAAAGAAATCCTGCAGCTTAATAATTTTAGAATAATGGAAAAAGTTATCTTTAGCACAATTTATATAATCATCTAGCAGTAGCCAGAGATCCAAATCAGTCAGTTGTCAAGACTGATGACATCGCTCTAAAGCTGAAATGGCAAGAGCTTTTATAAGATCTAGGTTGGATGTCTGGGATACAATTTAGAAGATGCAGCAGGTGGTATTTATGAAATAGTATATACAAGGTGAAGTGTGTATTGAATTTCTTTTAACTGGTTTGATAAAGAAGTGGCAGCAGGTTGCAAATATTACGGCCTTTAAAGGAAAATTACAAGCAGAGAGAATATGTAGATATTGGGTAAGCATGTAATGGGTCATCAAACTGATTTTACATGATGCAATTATTAAATGTATATAGTATGTAATATGAAATCTCATTATAAAGGAACACATTTCTTAAATATTAAACTGATGTATCTGTTACATTATTAAAGGATACTCATACATTTAAGTAAATTGCAGTGAGTGGTATTTAGGCAACAAAACACTGCAGTAGGTGCCAATTAAGTGCTGTCAATAGACAGATGGCATTTTCTCCCTGTTTGTCAACAACATTTGTTCAAACGCGTAGTTACAGAAGTTGTACCAGCTCACCCTCTTTTTACTGATGCTGGCCTGCTGACCTGCAAATTATAAATTAATTTCTGGGGTTCTGTGGAAATGGGGGCTTTATTTTGCCACATCAGCTGTCAGAAGAACCCTACCATCAGAAGATTTCCTTTTCCCTAATTTTCTTTCTAAAATCTATTCTGTAGTACCAACTCCTTAATTTCTACTGTGTCTGTGTGAACATGAACAGTTTTTTCCCTTCCTTTTTGTAGCAGCTCTTTTATGTGTGGGCAGGTAATGTCTCTCACTCACTTTGTTTCCTAAACCTTTCCTTCATTCCAAATGCCCTCCATTTGGTGGCTGTCTTTCTTGACAGGCTGCGCTGGAAACTGGACCCAGGATTCCAACTGACCTTGTCAAGGCTTGTAGGGCACAGGGCTGTGGTGAGTTTTTAGTGAGCTAGAGCCTGCAGGTGACACATGTGCATGTCAGCTGTCCCCCCTCTCTTGCAGTGACATTCATTGTTTGCTCCCGTTCAGGTGGTGACAATCTCTAACCTCAGATCGTGCCTGCTGACCAGCGATTTACTGATGTGTTCTCTACTCTGGTGCAAAAGGTTAATACAGACTTTTTTCTGACTCTCTTCTTCATCATACTGAGATTAATTTGGAGCTGATTATACCGTGTATTGCTGAAACATGCTTTGGTGGAAAATACCCTGCACTTGATTTCCCTTCTTAAGGGCATATTGTGAGGTAACAAACATTTGTAAAAGCCTCCTGGTCTGTTACACAGGAAGAATTGTGTAAATCCCACTGGTATGTTTCTGAGGCATTGATTTGCCGAGACAGCCAATTCACTTTGAAGCAAGGACTGGAAAAAAAAAAAGCTTAGAGTGAAATACAGGACTATGCTAGGTTACATCCTAATACATAGAGGGAAACAGTGAAATGGACAGAATGTTGATGGGAAGAAAATTCAGTGTACAGTTATGAATGTCTCATTTTTTATTTGTTTCTTTTCCTTACCCCTGTTCATAACTTCCCTGCTCCCAAAAGCAAAACCAAAGCTATCTGATCATACTTAGAAGTTCATTGTAAAGACAGCTGTGTGTACGTGAGGTTAAAGAAAATAATAATGTTGTGACTATCCATAGAAAGATTGTAAATTAATGGTAGTTTAATATATAATTTTGTCAGGGAGGTCTCATAACTTCTGTGTTGCTAAATTCTTTATGGTAAGACATATCTTATAGGTAGATACCTGCAGAGGATCAACTTACTCCAGCTCCTGCTTTTAGCTTTTCTTCAGCAGCAGGAAATAGAAAGAACATTTAACTTATGCAATTGGGAAGTAGAATAGCATGGTAATACTGAAGTTGATAAAGAAATATGTATACATGCTACCAAAGAACTTCTAGAGAGAAGCAAATCTTGTTTCTAAAAGTATGATGCATATGTATAAAAATTCTTCTTTTTCCAGGTCAAAGCTTTGGGGGAAAAAAAATCCCAGTCCTCCTAAAATACTATGTACTTTCAACAACAGCAGCAAAAATACTTATATGCCTCTAAGCACTGATGGATAATTTATCTGGTTTTCCCAGAACATAGGGAAACTTAGAACTTAGGTAACAGGCTACATGTACCTTGGTATTACTGCCTTGTACTGCTTGTGGGGGAAGGAGAAGGATAATACAGCCTTGCTTGTTCTAACAGGATCTAATGTCTTAATGACTTAACACAACTCTGCTCTTATCAAATGTATGGCTGTAGTGTCAATTGTTTTAGGTTCCTTTTCTTAAACAACTCAAGACTTTCCTTTACTAGAGAAGGCAGTACCTTTCTGATTTCTATAGCTTGCCTTTTTTCGGCTAAGGTGGTACCTTCCATTTCTATGTAATTTACTTGATTCTCTTCTTACCCTGCCAAATTTAGAGGGAGAACCGATTACTCCTGCTTCATCATCTTCCCACAAGTTTTGCCTTCTCTTCAAACCTGATCAGTGAGGAGTTTTCCTTCCAGGCCACTGGTAAAAATAGTAAGAGATGGTGAGCTGATAACTCATTCATGTGGAGTTTCTTGAAAAATTCACCAATTCATTGCTGATTCTGTGCTCAGGGCTGCACTATAAATCAGTTTAATGTATCCAGCATTAAGAAGTCTCTTTAATCAGAATGTATTAGCATCAAGTTAGATGCCTTAAACTCATAATAAGTCTTGCACTTTTCACTTACAAGTGAATTTAGAAAGTGGCTTATGTTCCGTTAGTTCATAGTTAAATTGGCATGTGTTCATTTTTCATGTATAAATCAAGCTGCTTGTTGACTCTGGAATTGTTTTATATGAGATCAGAAGAAGGATTTGGGGCATTAAAATTATTTGTATTGTCTGTTGACTCTCAAAAAAATTTCCATTGTTGCATTTTTTCTAATCTTTTGGAATGTCCCCAGTGTTCTTAGACTTATTGGAAGAATAGCTCAATGTGTACAGATTACTCCTCTGTAAATCCTTTTGTGGTTTTAAAAATATAGTAATTTTTTTCTTTCCCTGTTTGCACCCGACTGAGATGAAGATTTAGGTTAAGCATGAGATTGGCAGACTTGCAGATAATCCAAAGACTATCGAAAATTACTGTATTTTGTAGAAGACTGAATTAGAACTCCCTTTTAAAACAAGAGAAAGATACTACTGGGGTAAGCTTGCAGGTCAGTATGTTCAGTGATAATAGAATTGAGATATTTCTGTGTAGGCCTGTGTTTCCTACCCTTAAACACAGTGACTGTACTCAGTCATCAAAGAAATGAGCTACAAGCTGGCTTTTTAAAGCTGAAACCTTGGACAGCAGCACAAAAGCCTGTCAGCACTTAGGTGGTTTAGAAAGTTGCTGTGCTTGATGGTGTGATAACTGCGCGTCTCTCCTGCCACTTACATCATTTTTTCCCTCTATGAAGCTCTTGGTTCATATTTACTTTTAGATAATTTGCATCTTGGCTACCATCTTGATGACTAAGTTAAGGATAAAATCATACAAGATGCTTTAACATTATTTCAAAATATATTATATTTTGACTATATTGTCACTTTTGTTGTCTTGTCCAAATCATAGTCTTCTAAATGGTGGGTTGTGTTCTTTTCCTGGCAGTTATTTTATCTGGAAAAATACCTACCATTCTTCCAGTATAACCACTCACTAAATTTTCCTTTAAGTTTTCCTGAAGGCATATGCTGCTGATTTTTCATTCTTTGCATTGCTTCTGTACTTTCCCAAATCTTCTTTGAAAAGAATTCAAAATATGATCTGAATTTGCACGTTTAATCCTAGTCCAATGACATTTTGGTTTTCTCTTTTGTTCTGCTTGGGGATGGCCTATAGCTGTCTTCTGCTGGTTATTTGTTTTACAAATTCTTTCTTGTACAAGTTCTTACAAGCATATTGGAGATAGCTGCTGGCCTAGAGAAGAGTGAGCCAAATTCACTGCTTTGCCAAAGGGAAGGCTGAAGTGCAGACCAAATAGCCGTGGACTCTGATGAGCTTCCTTCCTGAGCCAGCACATACTGAGAATAGTTCAAGAAGGCCTTCAGGATGTCGGAGAAAAAATGTGAGACATTAGAGGCTTAGGAGAGGAGCTGGATCTTTGAGGAGACTTAGAGTGATGGCTGGGTGGGAGAAATGAAATCTCTCCAGAGACTGGAGCTCACAGTTCATCAATTCACAAAGCTTTGCTGACACAGAACAACTTAACTTCTTCCCACTTTGCACCTTTTTGTTACTAAAAGATAATCACAGACAAGTGCTTGGAGGTGCTTCCCCAAAGTGCTTCAGTTATTCCGTCAAAAGGGCATCTTCAATCTGTGACAATCCCAATAAAGCAGAGACTTCCAGATCTGTGTGTAGGCAGGATGTGATAAAGCCTTATTGCTGGGAATATCTTTTTCCAGAATGGTGATAATTTTTTTTCTCCCACAGCATAACTCCCACCACTCCTCCTCTGCTTCTTGCAACAGCATCAGTATACATGGTATTTTACAGATTAAAATAATCCACTGTTAATTTGTTGGCAACTAGACATGCCATTATCTCTTACTTTATTGTCATAATTTCTGAGGGCAAAATAATGGATTGAGATAAAAATAGGCAAATACTGAAGAAAAGTATGGGTATAATAATTGAATGTTTAAAATAGTATTTAGCTTCTGTACTTGCTGTTGTGAAAACGCACGTCACAGTAGGATTATATTTACAGAAACTGTTTTTGCAGTCTTTTACATGTTTCAGATACCTTTTTAGAGGATACAATTAATTGCATTTGCATAAGCAGTTTTCCCATGATTATATGTTGAAGGGTTCATGAGGTTTTGAGGTGAGATTGGAAAGCTTGGAAGGTCACTTGTTTTTCCCTGTCGTAAATGCCAATATGCAGTACAAGGTGCTGAAGGGCTACGTACTATTTCAGTGAAATGTTTGTTAAATTTGTCAAATGCAGAACAAAATTTGGGGGCTGAGTAAGAAGACTATGAAATCAGGTATATAATACGTATCTATTAATTATTTATTTATGTGAAAGAATTCACGTCTTTATCTCACCAAACAGCATGTTTTATCATAATTATAAGGCATTATATTTGAAAATATGAATGCATTCACTACTAAACAGAACATTCTTTATCAGTAATTAGAATAGAATTTAAATTTTTTTATCCAGTGTCTTGTTGAAATACCAGGGTGTAACAGCAAGTTTTCATGTTGGATCAGGGCAACAGAGGATTGAAAAGGTCATAATATATATACATGAAATATGAAGAGCTGAACAAGATTTGTTAAACATGTCTGGTGTTTGTAATGGTTGATTGTTCTATAAAACGGAACTGTTTAAAAACCCCAATTTTTTTAATACTGACATTAGTATCTATAGAAACTAAATTGAGGCTATTATTTATATATTTAACTGTGCACAAAAAAACCAGTTAAAAAGATTAGTGGCAGTGCCAAATACTGGAAAGCTAGGAAAAGCCAAAGTGACATTTCATTTGCAGTCGTGGAACTCTGGCAAAAGCATGAGGTTAGTCTCTAAATGTGACAACCTGTCTCATTGATATCTCAAAGGGATAATGCTGTTTGAATGACTGATTCATTCCCATTAAGGCCTGTTGTAAACATCATTTGCTATGTGTATTCAAAGCTGCTCTGACATCTCATTCCTATAGATATACTGGTGTGTATATATGTATATATAAACAAACATGGGAGTTACTGAGCCAAATCTGCAAGTAGTGAAATATTAAGAATGTAAAGAGTTAACATGAAGACAGCGTTCAAACTAACTTTTATAGTCAGTCATTGATAAAGCTTGAATTGCCAAAAGAATTTGTAGTTTATGAAAAGAGAATCCCAGTATAGTCAGGGAGTAATTCAAAAGTCATGGGAAAGGTCATGTTAATCAATGATCAACATATTTTAAACAATATCCAAGTAAAAAGTCTGAAGAATCACTATTACCATGCCTTTTCTTTATTTTGAGCCATTTCATAGTTGTAGCTTTCCGGTAGATCAGTGTTGGTCCTGTTGGCTGCCAGCCAGCCTGCAGCCATTCTGCAGTGGCTCTGGGAATGGGTGTCTGAAAAGGCAGCTCGGTTCCAAGGCCTTCCTGCTCCGGCCGTCCTGGTCCAGCACACAGCCCAGTTTGCTGCTCGTGCCTGGCTGAAGGATGGAGCTGAGAGCACATTTCCTGTTGGGTGACTGCACATCCTGGGATGGCACAAGTTGCAAGCTATAATGCCCAGAATGGAAAGGAGTGAGGGATGTTCATGTTTCTCTTGTCTCTAGTAGCTGCTCTGGCTGATCCTCTCTGTGCTTGCAAAACTGATTTTGTTTTGTCTTGGTTTTTCTTCAGTATGGGTAACTTGTATTAAACATTTACTTTGGTTTGGATTTGATAATACATTTTGAACTACCTAAACAATGTAGCAATTGTTACACCATACACTCTTTGATGGCTACTGTTTGTTTTGCATCCACATGCAAAGAGGATGAACGGGAAGAGTTCCAGACACAACAGAAAGTATGTGTACTAATGTGAATGTTCCTATCAGTTGATCCTGATGAGTTTTTTATATTTGTCATTTTTCTTTGCAGCAATTTGAACATATAAAATTGTCTTTATGAAATGAAATTTACTTTCTTTAAAGTGAGGATTACAGGTGCATATGTGATTGTTCTCCATCAATAATTGTTAGATTGTGAAATAGTTCTTTACTCGTGAGATACCCCAGGTCTGTACCCATACCTTTCATCTGTTGTAGGATAATAATGCACTAAACCAATATATCCACTATAGCTGCATTATATACATGAGGTACACATTATTTACTGGAAGCTAAAATACCAGAGAGCTCTCTGTTCAGGGAGAAACCTCATGTACATTCTCTTGTATGCTTGATGTTCATCTAGCCTGTTTTCATTCTTGGGTCTCTGTAGTACCTCTTGTCTTGCTTGATGTGTGTCCATATGTATCCAACACAGAGCTTGAAATAAACTTATCATAATTCTTAAGTAATATGTCTCAAAATAACAACTGTTCTATGTCTAAGGATGAATAATTAACATTACTAAGCAAACCCTACATTGTCTAAGCTGTTTTAAAGTATATTTTAAAGTATTGACAAGTTTTCATTTTTAGTATAAAGTTCTTCACAGTCTTCCATATCTATAATTTGTACTGTAAGAATTTTCTTTGGCGACATTGCTTACTGATTTAGGTTTACCATATGTCTGGATGATCAGGGAGATGCTGAAATACGTACTGCCTGTTACCTGCGACTAATACACGTCCTGTGATGTTTCTTCTTCAGAACTGCATACCAGCTTTTCTAATAGTGCCCATTCCCTCTTGTTCTATCACAGTATTGATTGTTGTTCTTTTTCAAAAACTACAGTTTGACTTGCCTATGCGGACAGCTAGCTTTTTATGTTTGATAAAATTTCCCTTTGGGTATTTTAGGTAACATAAGTTACAGATCCTGCCTGCAATTCTGAAAAAACACACTTGAAGCCAATGATTTTAAATTGATTGCTGAAACGTCCAGTAATGTGTCTCACATGTAGTTCAGCCAAGTTTCTCAGTAATCGTCCTTTCCCATTTACGGATTATGGGATTTCAGAGTTTGGATGCTTGGAAAGAAAGAACAGATGTCAAGCAATTTCTAATTTTAATGAGAAGGAGGTTTGGAAAAAACCCAAACAAACCACAGACATGAAACACAGAGCAAAATAAGGCATTCAGAAATTAAGGGAAAAAAGGAAAACAACAATTTCTACTTTACTTTGCTTAGTCCAGTCAGAAAAGCTATCAATTAAGTCCTTGCAGCAGTACCTCTCCAGAGATTTTGTCCTGGCTTGATGTCATTCCTCAATGCTTCCACCAGCTTCTTTTCCACCTCATCCGAAAAACCCTGTCTTCAGTTCCTCCAAATGTTCAGTGGCCAAACTGCCCAGCAAAGATTTTTGTTCTGTGGATTTACACTTTTGGCCAATGAAACAGTGTTGAGAATATATGGAACTGCCTGACTCTTGCCCAGGGCCTGCACTGATCCCTGCATGGCAGTACGTGGTCCTGCTGATGGGACTTCATGTTTACAGCTGGTGGTCTCTAAATCCATTGTTTAAGGACAACTGTAAAATACTTCCAGCTCCTTCCCTCTCTTCATCTTCCCTCCTCTTTTCAATTAACAAGGTGATTTAATAGTTGAGGTTCATGTATGGGGGTCACTGCTTTTGCCAAAGGAAAGACTTCATCATGTGAAGGGCTTATGTGGTTTCTGGACAGCATGCACTTGACATATCTTGTGCTTGTAGCAGAGGTTTCATTGGTATTTACTACTGTTCTTGGAAGCACAGAAAATACAATTTATTTATTGCCATCTTCAGTAATTATTTTGAAAATGAAAGGAGTTAGCAGTTTTCCCATTTCTGCCTTGTGATTTTTCTCTTCAGCTGGTTCCTCTGTTTTTTTTCGTTTATCACCATGCCCTCTTACTCAGCTTGCCTTAGCTGGGGAGAAAAGGAGGAGGGATATTTTGCCTAAGAAAATTGTTGTTTACTACAATGTGAATAGGTTACTGCTGCAGCTGACTTTACTGTTTCAAGAGCTAGTAATTATGCAAGACCTCCTGGAATAATAACATTATAAACCAAAAATGCATGAGGATGAGAACACAATCATGTGGTTTATTGTTTTAATCTTTAAAAAAAAAAACTTATTTCATTTATTTCATTACCACAGACATTTGGAGAAAGGAGACTTTCCAATTCATTTTCATGGCCTGAAGAGTGCCGGTTCACAAACAGATACTTGTGAAGAATGAGAATAGGCACTGTTTTACCTTGTTTGCCAGTTAACTAAGAAGTAGCCTCTGGTTCACAGTGGTCTTCTGTTCTGTCTTGATTCTTTGGATAAAACATTTTAATATTTTTTGTGCATAGGCTACAAGCTAATTACCCATTTCATTTTTCAAAAGAAAGTTTTCGTGAAGAAAATGTACCTCCTGAAGATGGTATCATATAATTATTTTTCATGCCTTTACCAAAGTAACTTTTTTTAAAAGCTCTAGTTACTGTGTTATTGACCTTCCCATTTTTGTGAAATGCTGATAGGACAATCCATTGCCTTATTAGTATGGTGCTTGAATTCCAGATTTTTTTTTTTAAGTAGAGTGATTGTTGCCAGCTGCAGTCCTTCTTGTAGGTATCCCATCCTCAGCACAACCCTTTTCTGTGTGACAATCTGCTCCTGTTGGTCTGCAGCAGTTCCTGACGCAGACGCAGCCTGGGTATGACCCTGTGCTTAGCAGAAGCTTATGGTGATGGAGACTACTGCCAGATGTCCTGCAAAAATCTGCAGCAGTAGATGAAGTGGACATCCGCGAGTCCAAGTAATCTTAAAAAGGATTATTGGCACAGCACGATCTCTATGAAGGCACACAGATTGCTCTTTCTTAAGTATAAAGTATATTCCTTAGTACAGTTGGTTTGAACAATGAAAAAACACAACTTAAAGTTTACAGTAAAGTAGTTGCCGTATGCCTGTGTGTGCATATGTAAGAGTTTTTCTCTGAATAACCCATACTTTACTTCAGAGGTTCAAGGTCTGTGCTAAAGTTTGATGTTTAGTCCGGATTAACCAAACAAGTGGAAACACTTTGAATGTATTTATTGAAACAACCATAAGGCACCTTTCCCACTTTTGCTATAACATCACTGTGGCCACATCCTTGTTTAGCAGCCACTGTTGTGGCTGGGCTGTCCTAATCCTTTAATAAGTAGATGAAAAAATGTTGGTCAGCTGTCTGATTTAGTAATGCTGTTAGTCAGCAGCTTGTCACTTACAAGGTTTTACTACATTAACAGCCATAAAGAAAACAATTTCTTGTGATCAGTATAATTTTCTATGTCTGTTTTAATTATTTAACACTGCTGATAGAGTTCATTTAAAGTAGCAGACTAGGAAATTTCTTTTGACCTTGACTGTTACTTTAGCAGAAAATTTTTGTCCAGGTCAATTTCCCTCTCTTGTCTTACTGTGTTGGGTTAAAAACCGTTGAAGAAAAGGTCAAATAAGTCCTATTCTTAATGTAATTGCCATTACAGTAATGAGTGTGATGACCTTATTTCTCTGCCCTTGTATGGTTAATAAAGGAACAGCAAGGAAATTATCAGGAGCCTGTTCACATGCAAATGCAGGAAGATTTCATATTATATTTCCATATAAATATTGAAACCAGTTCTCCTCTTTTTGAAGATAGCATGTTGAAATAACCATATATGTTTTGATTTCTTAAGCCAATATTTTGCTAGATCAACAAAGAGGGTTAAGCTTAAAAACGATTCTCATGTTTCTTTCCTAAAGATAGATTTTTAGGCATCAGCAGTTTGATAAAAACCACACAAGCTTGTCATAGGTTCTTCAGTTTTGTAAAAATATGGTGATATTTGACATGTGACAGAATGAAGTTGTCCCTAGGTCTTGGGTGGTTACATGTCAGAGGCATTAACTTCAATACTACATTTTCTTCCTTTATCTAAGGTGCTGAATGATACACACTTCCTCCATACATGATAAAAATATGAATTTGGACCAAGAAGGATGGTAACGCTCAAAAACAAAGATGGTTTTTGCAACGAAACACCTCAAATATCTTGTTTATAACTAAAAGTTGTTCTTAAAAATGCCTTCCCTGAGAATTTAAGTCTGTATTTCCAGTTTTATATTTTGGCAAGTGTCTCACAGCTGGGAGGTACATTTCCTGAGGAAACGGAGTAGAATGTAGGAGTTAAAAACATACCCTGGAAGGCCAGTCCCAGAACTGTGTGGAATTCAGTTGGAGATTTCCATTGATAATTTGGCCCTGCTTTGATCCTCTTTTGGTTTGAGAAATGAGGGAAAGAACCACAGATAACTTTATCTCTTCCCTTGTAGGAAAGCAGTGTTCTGTGTTTACCTTTTTTTTTTTTAATGAAAAAGCTTGATACAAACATAATGATATTGAGAGCTCAGTTTTTGAAACAGGGTAATTAAACAAACCAGTATATTGTACTATTCATCTCTGCAATTAAAGCATCATTAGTACTATGTGCAGAAAAGCTCATTATTACAATTCAGTTCATCAGAAACCAAGGCCACTGGGCAGTAGATGTGTTAACTGTTGAGAATTATGTAAAATATCATGCTCTGTATTACTTCAGGTGGTTTTTTTGGAATGTATTGTAATATCAAGTTGGTTGCATGCCTTGTATCAAATGGGCATTTTACATTCATTCAAGTCTTTAAACCTTATAAGAATTGTGAGATAAAGGGTGAGAATAACTAACTAGTTTGAGGAGGGAAAAAAAAAAAGCATAACTGAAATGCAGCTAAGTCAGAAAGCATGTGATATCAGTTACCTGAGCTAAAAAAGCTGCCATTCAAAACTGGCTGTCAATACTTAACTGTCAAACAGATGAAGCAGAAGTCTGTAAAGTTGTAAAGTTTCAGAAGTAGGCTGCTCTGATCACAGAGTGAGCAGTGGCTCTGGGAGATTTTGTCAGTGGGACTTGCAGCATGCTGAGGCACAGTGCCAGGTTGTCATGTACTGGAGAAGACATCCCTCTGTTTCCTTTTCCAATCTCATCTCCAGGATGAGAGCCCTACCCATGTATTTTATTTTGGGATCTTTGCCTCTTTCTCTTTGCTGAACTTCCACTCTAATGTACTTCTATCACCTCACCCAACCCTGAACTCTTCACCCCAAATTCTTTAGAAATCTGACTTGTCTTGCCACTGCTCCTGCTTCTCCATGAGGAAGTGGTAGTTTCCAGCACTCCTCAGGCTGTGTTCCTTCAGCAGATGTTCTGAGATGAATGTGTTTTGATGCTTCCTGGTGATAATTGCCTCTGCAGGTGTTTGGCTCAGCTGCCAGAGAAGTTAAACCAGTGTTTTAATGGCACTCCTATGCAGGTATGAGTGAGTCATGAAGAGGGAACTACTTTTCTTTTTTTGATAAATGGGTAAGACAAAGCCTTGTTTTTCTTTTTCCCACTCCTGTGTTCTTCAAAGAGTAGCGGAGCTTGCTGTGAAAAAAAGAAATTCAGATGATATTTAATACAATTACTACTTGTTCTTGATTTGAATGGCTACCATAAGAGCAAGGAGACAATGCACATAAGTAATTTTTTAAAGAGATTTTTGGATTGTTTTATCAGGGCAGGATTTGACAGTATGTTCTAGGAAAACCCTGAATTACCTGCAAAAACAAAGTCCTCTGGGAAATTTGAGGCTCCAGCTATTTGCTTGTCTAAATGTGTATAACTGTCTTACCAGTTATCTGTGTTACTTTCTTGGTTTGGTTTAAACTATCTAACGGCCAGTATTTATTTTTTAAACATGGACTACTTAGCATAAAGACACTAAAGAGCCTTTGTGGTTTTTACCATTAGGCACTTGATTCTTCTAGTAAATAAGATACAGGCAACTTGCAATTGGTAAGTTCTTTTATAAAATTCAAAGTAGGTTGTGTGAAATATAAAATAAGTCAAAATTAAAATAATGCGATGAAGACCATTTGCCGGTTCTTGATTCCAGTGTGTTTTGTGCAGGTATTTTGTTTCACTCTGACGTAGAGTCGGTCAAGGTCTCACTTGGTTATGTCATCCAGAAAGAATCTGGAAATCTCTGTTAGGTATTTAGTTAGGACTGAGTTAGTAGATCAAATTATGAAGTTCCCTAGCAAGCATACTGAGGAAACCTCAGGTCAAACTTACAAGTGCTATCAAAATGCTTAACGCAGCCAATAGTTGTATCTAAGAAATCCTTCTTATAGAAGTGAATTACATTTCCTGTGTCAGATGTGTATAGTCAGTCCAACAATGATTTATTATTATATATTCCTGTAATAGATGACTAAATTTAAAAAGTTAACCAAATAGAGAAGGTTATAAAAATACTGGAAGCAAGAACCATTCCTTCTGTGGTGCAGAACCTGTCTCGAGGTGCTTAGCATGACTCAGTAATGCCTGGTTTTGCTGAGTAAGCATCTTATCAGAGTCAAGCCCTTGTTCTTTATGACAACGCAGCAAGGAGGTAATTCAGCATGATCATTCCCTTACAGGACAAGACTAACTAGACAGCTGGGGTTACTTCAGGATTGTGCTAAGCGTATAAGTATTGTGTGAGGCTAGAGAAGAATTGCATCCAAAAATCATCAAACAGAGCAGAACTGACTACTTCAAACTGCTCCATTTTGTTGACTGAAATATTTTAGGACTTTTTTCCTTTGTGATATCAAAGTTGTCTTCATTTTTGCTGTAAAAATAATGGTGAAATGAAGCAATAGCATTGAAATTTGTAACAGAGTTATTACTTATTGGCTCTGCTCGTGAATTCCTTCCTCACCTCCTGCAGTATTCAAGCCTTGGCCTATACTTTCCCTGAGCTGGAATTCTGCAGTTTTCTACTCTTAGCTGAGACTTAGAATTTAGATGATATCTCATTATGCTAGCAGATTCATTTGAGACTTGGATAATCTGTGGAAGGGTCTGTGGGAAAGGGGCCTGGAGGCTTAAGCTACCCAGCCTCCTCAAACTGTTGTTCACAGAATCTGCAAAGAAGCCGGATGGAGTTAGAGTGGGTTAGAGTGCTACAGAAGGAGATCCTCACAGTGCTCTTGGCACACCTTTCCTGTATATTTACTCCCATACTCACCTACGAGTCTTTCTTTTACCATGGATGTGAACAACTCATGTTTTACCTTTTTTTTAAAGCATGCGTCCTATACTGATTATTCCATATATATTCTTGATAAGCAGAATGATTTTCATTGAGCCCTTGGAATTGTAGGGTTTTTTTACAGTAGTGTGAAAAGTATCTGGATCCAAACGATTATACAGTTACATCTTCTGTTTTCTTTCTGCCCCTTTCTTCAAGTACTGTAGCGGGGAATGGATTTTTTACTCTGTTTTTCCTAAGGAGGGAGTTCAAAAGAGAACTCCTGACCTGCATATCATTTAATGGAATATAAGAAATATCCTTAGTAGCAGATAACAATGTAGGAGCTGTCCATAATTTGTGATATTTATCTGTAAGTATCTGTGTATACAGTATCATATGCACCTTTTGCTTAGTACACTTTTTAATGAAGTCGTTTTTAGTTCTTCAAGGGAGGTGAAGAAAGCTCTATAATCAACTGTTAGGCAGACAGGAGAGCATTAGCAGTCGTGGTCAGAATAATTTTTCTTCTGCAGTTCAGTAAGCTTCTTATTGAACTATTCAGCAGTAGAAGGAAAAGCTGTGGAACCCATATTACAGGGCAGAAACTAACCAGTAATTACATGAGATTGTTAAGATTAGTAAGTTAAAACTCTTGTGTTCTATGCAAGCTGTAGCTGGGAAAGACAAAACCACATTTGTGTCTTGGAAAAAATACCTCTAAGAGTCCAGCATTTTGTATTTTTTAATATATTGTTGTGTTTTATTTAAGATTTCATTGCTTTGCACCACTGTAGTGAAGCTATCAAAGAATGAATTTTTTTTTTTAATTGGCTTAAACCAAATGTCTGCATAACACTTCCGTGAAAAGTATATTACTTCCTGTGTTGTTCACTGCTGCATTGATATTTTTAAAGATAATTCTCTAATGGCTTTGTATTCTACTTAGTGTAATTTAATGTTAGCAATTTTAAAAAACTTTTTCGCTAAATTTTCTCTTTTGGAATCGTGCCTCTTTATTTATGCCTTGCTGCAATTCTGGATGTGGGAGGTTTGTGACAGCATGAAATCCTGCCTGGGTTTTTTAGGCTGTGTATCAGAATGCTGCCATCTCAGAGGAAATACCAACATTTAACGTCCTGTCGTCATCCCAGTCATCAGCAGCTCCTGGGGACTTCCTTCAGGCATTGTATTTCAGGCTTGTCCAGAGAAAGGAGACATTGCTGAGTGGCTGATCCCGGTTTCTGCCCAGCTCAGAGTGGTTTCTGTTTCTCCCTCAGACATGAAATGTTGCTTCCTTGCATCATTCACTCATAATTGTGGATTTGACTAGTTCACTAAAAGTGAACTGTCCCTCTTGATTTTTTTAGCTGTGCCTAAAATACAGTGTTCAGTGAGAGAGGCAAAAAAAAAAATTGGAACTTTATTACTATCTACAGAATTTCTTAAAACTTGGAGTTTTTAAAAGAATTTCAGCAGTTATGCTGAGAAAGCCTGTATTTGGAAGGGTAGGACACTATTTTTATAGCGCAGTTTTTAATTTACTTGTTCTTATTGAACATAGTGAATGAAGAGATGCAAAAGAAGGCAGCTTGTCTGACTCTTGCCAGAATAAGTGGAAGAAAACCAGTAGGGCTGTTTGTGGAATTAAATAGTTTTCTCATTCTTTTTGTAACTCCTTTTTTAAAAAGCCCAAATCAACAAACAGCTATTTTATGTATAAGTTATTATATATGTTTATTTGATTGCTTTCAATTTTTTAGGGCAATAAATCCATATATGTTACCAGGTTTAAATATTTTTATTAGTGAAGAAGCTATAAAAACAGAAGTTCAGTTTTTGCTAGCTGAAAAAAATGGCAACTTGTTTGTTTCTGAGGATAATACTCATTCTTCTTTTTATTGTTTACTCTTTTTAAAAAATCTTCTGAGTGTCCTGTTGGAACTATAAAGAAAATAACTTGGAGTCACTTTTGAGACTGAAGATGCTTGTATTTGATTGCTTATATAAAATAGATTGTGTTATGGATCTAGCCAGTGTTGGTAAAAGTTTATTACACTTAGTTTTGATAGTACAAATTATTATCTAAGGTCATTCTTCCCTCTGTTTGTTTAAGTAGTTTGCACTTCATTAATGATTTGCTAGAAACATTGAAAATGAGACTCAGCTAACCAATTGTAAATAATTTACTTTTCCTAATGTATTTATAATATATTGAGCATATTGTCAGTTCCAGCAACGCTTCAGTGGCTTTCTCTCTCCATTGGCAATCCACTTTATGGGTGTCTTCCAGAGAAGATGATGATCCAGCATGAGTGGTGAAGGCTATGAAATTCCCTCTGGGAGAGTCCAGGGGTTGCTTTTCTTACAGGCTGGTCTCAGAGCACAGGTGTAGTAGCTAGGGAACTACTCATGGATCAATAGCTGGGGAAGAGGATGCTACTTTCACACCTTCTGGGAGATTCCTTGCTTCTCAGACCTCACATGGAATGCAGTGTCCTTCTCACAGGCAGGGAAATGAAGGATGAAAACAATTCCCTTGTGCAGCAGACAATGTGAACAGTTCTGGATCAGCCTGGATGACTCCTAGCAGTAGCACTCTGTGAGGCTGCACTTACGTCTGGCTGGAAAACGTTTTTGTGTCCTGCCTCCTCTTATAGGGTAAATCCAGCATTTTCTTGCTGATTTAGTGTCTCCTCTTCATTTCTTGGGGAGTTTCTGAAAATAGCAAAAGGTTTTAACCCAGGTGCCATTTCAGACTAGGCAAGATGTAGCAAGGAAAGATTGTTAGAGCAGTGACCTCTGGATGTCAGAGATGGTTTAAGCCTTTCCTTGTTTTTCCTATGTGTTACATATGCTAAACTACCTTTCTACAATCTGAGCTGGAAAGTCCTACCAGAACTGCATGGATTTGTATGGCTGACCCAGGCTCTGCAATCCCTCAGAAGGATTTGGGGGACTGTACTCCTAGTTAATGTGACACTTGATTTGAACCTTCCTCTGCTCTGCATTGCTGAGCCAGCAGAGGAGCGGCTCGTGCATCCCTGCATGGCATTGCTGCACTGCACACTGGAGTGCAGGCTCCTCAGGAGGCTGGACACAGGCAATACTCCTTTCCTTCTTAAATTCTTGGAGTGGCAAGATTCAGCTGCCCAGCACTTTGCTTCGTTCACCTAGGAGCTTGAATCAGTATTTGTCCATAAAGGTCTAAAGATAAGCTTTTAAGGCATAGTAATGGTGGTAGAAGGAGTTTATTCGGCCCGAGTCTATCCGTGGTGGCAGCAATGAGGAGGTGTTGATTCCTTGCCCTGCTGCTGCTGGGAGCAGGGATGGAGTCTGTGGCAGGCAGGGCCCTCAGGTCACATCCAGAGTCCAAGGAGAATAAGCTTGTCCTAGGAAGGTTGGCTGTCAGCTTCAGTTCTGTGAATGTCTGTTAAGTGTAGCTTGCCCTTTTTTGTGAGACAAAGCAACTTAACTGCATTTAAAAAATGGGTATGTGCTGCTGCCTACTTCTGAGGTCAGCATCATCACTTTCATTGACACTACAAACACTAAGAGGCACAGAGTGTGGATCTCTTCTTTTTCCTGCTGGGAATTCTGGAATAAATGTTGTGCATGAACCACCTTAACTGTGGTGATTAGATATCATATTGCTGTGTGACTCATGTTGTTCATTGCTGTTACCATGGCTGTTACAGCTACCTTGAGAGATGTTTATATGAATATTTTTTATAGTATTAAAGTGATGGTGTTAACAAGTGTTGGGAATCTTTGTTTGCATCGTGATCTGTGTTTAAAGGCAGTGTTTTAAAAATACTGTCTTTGGAAATTGTTCTGATCCATGGGAAATCTTGCTTAATACTTAGAAAGCTGTTTCTGTTTTTCTTATCAAGAAGCAGAAGGAAATGTGTTTAGCTGTAGGCACCATCATTTTGTTATTCAATCAAAAGAATCTAATATAAATCCTGGTTGTCATCCTCTTTTTTTTTGTTATTGTGTTGGGTTGGGGGGGGGTGCTGTTTCTTTTGAATTATTGCAAACTGTGAAATAGACATTGTATTTCAATACATAATGCCAGAAGAAATGTACCTTCTCTTTTAACAGAAGGTATATTATTTTAAACGTAGTCGAGTATATATAACTGTATCTGCATTGCATAGTTAGTTCACTAGAAGAAAAATACATGTTTTTCTGTCATGTTGCGTTTTTACTAAAGATTAGTATAATCGTGTCTTCTTTCTGGATTATGACTTTAAATATAGATAAACTTTCACATGTTAATGCAGCATTTTCATGATGATGAAGGTTGTTTAGCAGGCAGTTTCAGCTTTTATTTCCAGTACAAATAACATTGATCAGGCAGGGTAATTTGTTTTGCTGTGGTGACAAATGTAAAAGATCTCTTTAGCTCTGTTAAAAGTGATGTGATGTTTGAATCATAAAACTTGCTTTTTCTATTCACTTTCAGTTCTTTAAATGTAATGTTCCTTTTTTAACAGAAGTTATTTAATTTGCAATTTAATCTGTGTTCTCAAGTCTATTATGTTTGTTTTTCATTTAAAAACTGACCACCAGACAGAAAACTTGTAGATTTAGAGTTTTGTTCTTTTCATGTAGGTGGCTATGTTCAGAAGAGCTATGTTCAGAAGAGTACATGAGAAAGATCTTTTGATTTGCAAGCTAATCAGGTATTGGTGCTTCCCATTGCAGAGTGCTCACTTGGCCATGATCGATACCCTCATGATGGCTTACACTGTGGAGATGGTCAGCGTTGAGAAAGTCATCGCATGCACTCAGCAGTATTCAACCTTCTTCCAAGCTACAGAGGTACCCTATGACATTGAGGATGCTGTCATGTACTGGATAAACAAGGTAGGAGTGCTGGAAAAGCAAGCTGGAATTTTCTTTGTTGTCTATATGATTCGATTAGAGATAAGAGGGTAGGATATGTATTTATGTCTGGAGGTATATCAGGACTGTTCTGATACAAACTGTTCCTTCATCTGCTGTTTATGGAATATGAAAAGTTTGCAGAAAAGAGTTAAACATGTGTGAAACAAATAATTGGAAGTCTAAATGAATACTGTAATAAATATCATATATTGCATCTTAGGTGTCACTGTCATGTTGAGATGCCACAGTTGCCTGCTTGAGGGTTTCTTTTTGGCTCTTTATAAGTTGTCATCTCATTGTGTACTTTGTCATGATTTAAACCTAAAGGTATTCTGTTTATTTGAACACATTTGCTTGAAGTGATCTACCTTCACTGCATCATCAAATCGAGTTACAAGGATGCCCTGTTAATCAAATGTGACTGAGCATAATAAAGGAGAGGTTAGTTTGTACAATGTAAAGCTAACAAGCAGTGACCTTAGACTGCATCTGAGACTGACATTTGCTGGTTCTGCTTCAGGGCTATATTCTGAAATGTTTATCTTTCTAGTTAACTCTGTGTTCATGATTGATAGAGCTTTTGAAAAACTTGTAATTTCTATGACTTGTTTCTTAGAACAGACAACTGAATGAACTATTTTGTCTCTAGGTAAATGAACATTTGAAAGACATCATGGAACAGGAACAAAAACTAAAAGAGCATCACAGTGCAGAATCTGCAGGAGGTCAAAAGGTAGGTTTTGGAGTTAAAATATTTTGAACAAGAATAAGCATTTTTCTGTAAACAGACATTGCAGACATTGAAATTCTAACTGCTTGTTAAAGAAAGAAAAGTTATAATATTAATTTTGTTATTAGTTTTATCATTTCCATGAAAATACCCATTTAAAAGTAAAACTAACAGAGTTGCACTTTCTATTTCCAGTTGTCCTTTCTGACAAACAAATCTTTGATAGCAAGGAAACATCTGTTACATTAGTGCTAAGGAATTTAAGATTAATGAATACTTTTGAGAATAAAAACCCCAGCCAGATCTGATGTGAAAAAGACCAGAACTTTTTTTCATGGTTTTTAATAGTTCTTTCCTTGTATATTCCATGAATCTCAAAAGAGAGATCTGTACGTGATATCACGGGAAGAATTGCTCTGGCTATGATCCAAAATACTGGTTGATTACAGGTTTTATTATATATACAATAAAACCAGATTATGTTTGATTCTCTTTCCTAACGGGATTTTTTTTCTTTTGTTTGCAGAGCTCAGTTAATTAAGTAGCATTATATACCCATCAAAATACATAGGGATAGCAGACAATTCCAGAGTATATAAAAGTACTTGCTTCAGAAAAACCTTTACCCTATTGTGATATAATTATTATTGAAGAATTGGTAATCACTTTGAACACCTTTTGGTATTATCCCTGCACTTGAATGCAGAACAGATTTCCAAGCTGCTGCAAGGCTGTAATCCTCCTTCTCATCCTGGCCTGTTCTCACGTGAGCTGCTGTCTCCTTTTCAGTGCCACTCTGAAGGAGTGGTGAGTTACCAGCCTAGATTAGATGTTCAGCTTCAAAAAAACATGAATGTAGTGAATATCTTTGCATTTATGGGGATTTTTTAAAGCTAAGGAATGCGAAGGAAGGCTAATTAGCATGTGACTCAGCAATGGAAGATGGTGGTTCATACAA
Source organism: Dasyornis broadbenti (assembly GCA_013397935.1). Classification (NCBI taxonomy): domain Eukaryota; kingdom Metazoa; phylum Chordata; class Aves; order Passeriformes; family Dasyornithidae; genus Dasyornis; species Dasyornis broadbenti. The sequence goes on from VZRN01002122.1 coordinate 283,722, forward strand.
TAATAGTGTGACCCTGGTGCATATACCCTGCTATGGAAAGCTCAAGATGTGTTCAGTAGTGATAGTAGCATAGAAATCTGGAGAATAAAATGTCCTTGGCAAGTTCATCTCTCAAATTTAGATAAAACAAAGTAAACAGAGGCCAGGGAGATAACCTGTGTTCCTCTCTCCTCTAGTGGCTTTTTCTTTTTCCTGAAAATAATAGTAGGAAGTTTTATGTGGTTTTTAGGTCACTTGGAAAGATGAGAACAATTTTGAAAATCAAAAGTGCGTTAGAGTCTTAATATGATAAACAAATATATATCAAAGTGAAAATTATTATCAGAGCAATTGCATAAAATGATCTGTATTTGTAAAAAGTCAGTAATAATTCTTTTCACTTACAATTTGCATTTTATATTAGGAGTAAGAAGACAACATTTTTAGTTTATAATTTATCTTCAGTGTCAACATTTTAAAATCAATTGTTGAAAGACTTGTATAGTCTGTAACTGATCCCATAAATGGGCTCAGTGGAATAACACATCCCCCTAAAAATGGTATATGCCTCTGTGGTGTTTTATATGAATTGTGAAGCTGTAACACAACACAAGAGCACCGTTCTGTTGGCCAAGGTACAAATGCATTTTGCAAAATAGCAAAATCATGCAACAGTTGCCATAACATGTTAAAAACATGTGTTTAAGACCACCTCTACTGTACAGTGAATTTTTGATACTTTTATCCCAGGTACATGTTACATTTTTTGCCTCACTAGGGATTCAGCTTCATAAATTACATTGTCAAGTAAGGTATTCTGTGCTTGGGGGTTGTATTGGCATGAGGATTATTTAACTGCAGGTTTTCTTTGAGAAACATTGATCTGTTCAAGTGATGGCTAATTTACTACTCTGATATCTCAACTTTTCTCTTAGTCATATGTCTCACAGTATTTCCCAAGTTGCCACTTAATAATTTTCTTAAAGGTAATGATCATTGCACTCATGCAAACATCTGAGGTTTAGAAAAATGTGAAACATCATAACTAAACTCTGTATTTCGTAACTGAGCATTATACTGAATGCTGGCTTTACAAGGAAAACTAATGCAGAGGCATTGGATGGGTCCATTGCATCAAATCAAGTTGGTCAGCATTTCTAACAGGAGTTTCTGTTAAATTATCATGTGGCTCCTGTCAAGCACCATTTACTATTCATTCCCAGAGGCCCTGGTGTTTTACACTGTTTAACTGTCCCCATTTTGCATGAGTCCATGTATTCCTCCTTTAAAAGCACAGAATCAGTGATGGTATTGGCCTTACCTCTGCACCTCAGCAAAGCTGTGAAATAACTGTAGGTAAATTCCTGTACCAGGCTTGGGTATTGTTGAAATATGTATATAATTTTTCATTTCATGTTGTGCTTGGATTAGGTATTAGTTGTCTATGTTACCAAGACAGTTAGCAGTTCAAAAGGTGATGACTCCATTCTAAAATTTAAGAAGCTTTGCTATCTCCTTTTATTTAGACAAAATGTTTGTTGATTTAACTTTCAGAGTTTCCAAGGTATGGTCAGGTCTTGAACCTGAACTAAATTTAAATTCTGAATGCCCCTTCTGCCGATTAAAGGGATGGCCAAGCAAACATGGGAAGAACAGATAATTTCAGTCAATAGGGAAAGCTTTTCTTTAGTTTTAATTTCTGGCCAAGAAGCAGCAAAATTCGGTACCTAAAAGGTGAAACAAAGTTAACAAGTAGATTTTTTAATAATTTCATCATTTCCTACGAGTAAACATTTGTAAATTATTCAGTTGTGAAAAGTAATTTCAGTGTATCCCTCAAGCCTGCCAGACTAATGTCTTACTGTGTTGTTACAAAACTGTGGTGAACCTTTTTGCAAGGAATAGTAAATGTCCACATTTACAAAAGGTTTAAACATCAAATGCCAGATTATTAGATAATACAATTAATAAGATACACCTATTTTCTATTTCTGGATAGATAAAACCACTAATAACAGATTATGAGGTTGCTTTTGTTTTCTTTCCCTGTCTTTGCTACTAGCTGTAGAAGATAAGAGAGGAAGGAGTATGTATGATTTTTAGTTCCAGGTAGTCCTCTGTGGATCTTGATCAGCTGGTGATTTGTGGTAAACTCATCTTTTTCTGGTAGAGTCTCTGCATCTCTTTTCAGAATTAGGATTTCAAGTTTTGTAGTAAATAGCTTTGGTTTTCAGGCTTCCACTGAATAGTATGTAGTGAATGTAGAGTTGCACTGTTAAACTGACGATTTTCAGTGTAGTTGGAGCTTTCCTAAAAACACGTGATTCTTCTGTCTCCTTCCGTGGTTTAGACTGAATCAGTCTTAACAGATTTAAGACAAATGCAAATCCTATGAGAGAAACAAATGTAACATTCAAGTACCTGAATTCTTCAAACTTTTTTGAAGATCAGTTTAAGCCGTGCAACTTTTTGCGTGAAGGTAAAATACTAACGCTGTAGTTCCACTTTCAATTTAATGTTGCATAAATCCACATTGCTACCAAAAGTTAACCTGTCAAGAAGAAAAGTTTGCAGCGAATCAGCTTCTTGATGCAATTAATGCACAGCTGCATGAACACAAATGATGGTGCAAGGAAGACAGCAGACACAAGCATTTAATGAAAGGCAAGACTATCACTTTGGCACCGTAAGATGAGTTAATACGACAATAAATTTATCATAGCAATGTTTGAAACTTTTTGTTGGGGGGGATAAAAAAATCATCATGTAGAACAATAGGCCCTGAACCTGAGGGACTATTTTGTTCTTCCAGCTTTTTTCGTTTGTTTGTTTTGTGGGGCTTTATTTTGGTGTTGTTGTCGTTGTTCTAAACATTGGGAAGAAGTCAGCCAGGATTCTCTGCTTATTTTGTTTCATAGTCACTGATTTTTATGAAGTTCCGGGGTAGAAAAGTTTATTCTTGCTGATCTAAAGTGACAGTTCAACAGCCACCGAATTCCTAGGTTGTCTAAGAGACTCCAGCTTTTCTTTCTCTTTTCCTTTAAGTGGCCTTATGAAATGTATACTTTTAAATCTTATGGTATGTTTGAATTTAAATTTGATTTTCTAAAGCCTTTCACCCCTCTGAGGCATATTCATAGTAATCTAAACCATAGTTTCAACCAAGTGGATAAATAAAAATATATATTGGATTACTTGTTTTGAGTTCTGTTATTGTTAGGAAGAGCTAGCTTCAGAGCTGAAACCAATGTGTCCTTTTTTCCAAAGAGTTCTTCTTCAGCCTAGCATTAAATAGACATTGGTGGACTTTTGGAGTCCAGGTATGAAATACACTGCACCTTGATAAGTGCCAAGAAAAATGTTCCTGTCAGTGTTAAACAGAGCAATAAGCAGCCTAAGTCTGGTCTCAGCCAATTTAGCCAAAACCTTGCTTTATGATATGGTTTAGAATTCCTGACTGCAGTTGAAAATTAAGATAATTTGTCTTCAAATTTGCATGTTTTTCTGTATGCTGACTATATTTCAGTGAGATGAAGAGAAACTGAGCCCTGTGGAAAGTGTTTTAGTTGGGTGTGACAGAAATGTTCAGAGCCACACACGGACATGAATCTTGTAGTTGATTTCTTCTAAGTGCCTTTGGGATTCTCCACAGCAACCATCTAGTTCAGTGGAGGAGAAGGATGTTGAGAATAGCTGTGTTACTAATGTACACCCGTTAGTGCACTATAGCTTTTTTCCATAAAAGCTCTGTATCATTACTACAGCTGTTTTCAAGGTTTTATAGAAGCACAGTATTTTAACAACTACATAAAATAGTAAGGTTCTGTAGCAGTTGGTTCCATGGTAGTTTTAAACTACGTTTTTACCATGTCCAGAAAATACTTATCTTCATTAAAAACAAAATAAATTCTTTCCTGCACTTTCATAATGGGTTTGATTTTTATTTTACATTTATTTTTCCTACAATGAAATCGATACAGTGGTGATGTTTTCTGTGTGTATTTATAGTACTAGTACATAATATTTTTATTCTTAATACCAGAAGTATTATGCCAGACTAGTGCACAGAGTTGCAGAAAAAAGCAATGTGTTTCAGATTAGTATTTTTGGATCACATATGAGTTTAGAGTTTTATCTATCAGTTCTGATAATCCCTCTGCCAGTAGTCAAAACTGCATCTACATTTCAGGTCATTGCACATCATGCAGCTGATGCTAATGTGATTTGTCATCATAAAAATATAACTGCCTGTACCTCTTGTTGTCCTGAAAACTGTCATATGATTGTTTAAAAATATTGTTGAATGTTACTGTTTGGCTTGAAGTAACTAATACAAGCTTCACTGCAGTTGGGTGTACTTGTACTACAGTGTGTTTATCCCTTTTCTCATTGCTTTAGCTTCCCTGCTTCCCCTTGTGTGCTGCTGGAGTTCATTTTGATACTTGTGATACCATGACTTCAAGTCTCAAATGAATTCTTCAGTCGGAGTGCATATGTAGAGTACAATTAGATGTGTGAAAGCATTTCATAAAACTGCATTGATCTGACAATCTTACGCGTTCATGTGGGAAAATTATAATGTTGATCTACAAAGAGTGCAGACATACTTCTCCAGTGTTATTGCTGCTAATTAGCTCAATACGCAGAGGTTACAGTGCACTAATGCTTGCCATTAAATTACAACTCACTGTTATACAAAACTGAGAATGTTAAAGAAAATTGCTTTATAAAAGTAATTTATGAAATCTGATAAAATGTTCCTTTTTTTTTTTTCCTTTGCTTTTTGCTTTTGTCCTTTTTTTCCTACTGCTTCCTCTGAAGTCTCCTACCAAATGGTTTTGGAAACTGGTTCCTGTAAGTTTGCCCAACTGCTTCACTTTGATCAAATTGCTTATTTTGTGAATGGCTTTGTCCATGTCATGCTGGTCTAATCATTCATTTCATTTATCTGTATGAGATAATTTTACAAGAGATTGCCCTGCAAAGGAGTGCGTACTGCAGAAGCCTGTTTTGCAAGGTAATCTGTGCAAAAGAAATGTGAGATGCTGCTGGATAAGGAATTATTTTTCAAGCAGTCAATGGGTTTGTACAAGGCAGTGCTACCTGTTATTAGCTCATGTCAAATGATCAGGGTATTTGGAAACTACTTTTTCATAAGCTTTCAGTAAACATGCTATTTGGTACTAATTCTCTTCTAAAAAGAGACTTGCAGAAGTAGTTTTTGATTGTTGATAGTACAAGGAATCTGAAATCTTATTTATTTTAAGCATATGCAATCATTACACCATTTGTCTAGAGTTCCCCATTTTTTCAGCTGATTTAAGACTGCTGTTAATCTCTCCCCACACAAAATGACCCAAAGCAGCCTACTTTTAGTGAGACTATAATTTCACTAAAAGTAATAAAAAAACTTTTCATATCTGCAATAATAATAATAAAGTTTGTTTTCTCTGTGCTATGTCACCTTGGGGTTATCATTACTTTCCTCTATCATATAGGAATTCATACTTGAAATACATTCAGAGTGTTTTTTCTGCAACAGATTTGGCTGAGAACAGCTGTTTAGATATATGCAGAATTGCATGCTTCTAGTCTGAATTCCAAAGAATTAATTCCCATCTACCATTGCTCTAAAGATTACCAAATAATTGACCTAACAGTCCCTCAGATATTTGTTGTTATAAGTAAAAAAAGACCGTTCTTACATTGCAAAAGAAATTGAAAAGAACAAGACAGTTGCATGTAGGCAACAAGAAAAATGACCTGGTGTCTGGAAAACCAGTTTAAAAGTATTGTCTTCAGCAGCCTAAGCAGTGTTCAGATTCCTGACAGTCTCTGTGGGCAATTGCCTCTTTAAAGCTGTCTGTTACCATTGTGACACACACAGATACGCTGCTCTTCACAGTATAGCCCTTTAATTTTGATTTGGAATTAAGGCAGTGTAACTAAATGGAGAGAATAATGAAAAAAAATTTAAGATGGACCATAATATCACAATTTTTTTGGTCTTATTTTGACAAAATAAGGCTACTTCAAAACAGTTTCAGACTATGTGTTCTATTTTTGTCTAGGGTGTTAGTTTACTGATGATTTTCTTGCTTTGCATAAAAATGATATTCAGCTATAAAGTACTCAGTCTGTCAAGAAGCTCCAATTTGCCTGCCAGCTATCCATAAACAACTCGAACTAGTGCTATTTACTTTACTCTGTGTTGTTAGTTCAGTAGAGATGCAGTTAAAACCCCGAGTGCTACTGATAATACTCAGGCTGCTCTATCACTCCAGTCAGCCTTCTGTCTCTTCCCTTTTCCATACAGCACGTTTCTGAGTGAGAGATATTCCTAAGCATACAGGCAGCTAAAAGCTCTAAGTAAATTTATAGCATGTCATCTACTGTATGGTAAATGTGTAAGAGCATTCATTATTAATGATTAACTCTGAAGACACACAAGCATTTATGACAGAGTAGCCACTGTGCTGTTGATTTGTCTTTAGCTGACCTTGTTTGTAGGCAAGTGTTTTTCTGTACCTAGACTAGTTTAAGTGGAATAAGCTCAAAGATGCTAAATCAGTATGGTTTAGGATCTCAGAAACAAGATGCCTGTATTAGCATTTATGTTTCAAGTAGCTGTAGAGCTTTATAATAAATGTAGAAGTTAATCTTCGGCATTATTGCATATATAGCAAACGTTGCAACTGATGAGAAGAGTTTCTTCAAGTGGAAGTTTATTTAAAATGCAGTGCAATTACCATTTTTTCTCTTTCATTTTTTAATATAATTTCTTTTATCTTTTCATCCAAATTGAAACATGATGCCTGCTATACACTAATCAACCTAGCAGATCAGGTTATATATGAGTTTATTTTTCCTGAACTAATATGCCTGGCATATTCTACAATGAATTAAATACTCTTTCACATCAAAGATATGACACAGTTTCTAGCATGGGCACTGTTCATAAGGCCAGTGAGGTGTCATTAAAGTGCAGTGTACTTTTTCACAGGATTTACTGTGCAACACCACTGTATTGTCAATTTCAAATATTTTTCAATACTCCATTAAAAGATGCTATTCAAAAGAATATATTAATTAAACAGAGCTTGTTGGACCATGATGTTCAGTCCATCTGCATCCTGTATCTGTTACCATTATTCATGGTTAATCATAAATTGTGGTATTTCATAGATTTAATTTCAGTCGTTTTGAGGAGGACATACGTGGGCATAATGACAATTTGGAATTTGAAACATAGAGAATTTTCATCATAGAGAATCACTGGATTGCCATAGAGTGAGAAAGAATAAGCTTTCACTGCAAGTATAATTGGCCTATTTCATTAGAGATACTAGGGAATATTAAGAACACAGAGAAAAGAATATTAATAATGCATAACAGGAACATGATTTTTGTTTGGTGTTATTGTTTCTTCTAGCACACAAAAATGGGATTTTAGTTTTCATACAGCATATTTGACACACAAATACCACAACACTAAAAGCATGAAGTAACAACTAACTCTCGGGGGTTTTTTAAATATTTATTGGTTGAGGTATAAGTTCTCTGGGCCAAGTGCAAGCCTTTTATTTTTCTAGAACTAATGTGGCTGCTGTTGCCAGATTAGGCTTTTACTTCTCAGGCCAGTTGGGGGACACTGACATTCACTAAGATAATCCCACGTGATCCTTGACAGAAATGCAGTGACAGTAAGTACAGCCCTCAGGGTTAGTCTGTGGTTCCACAGACTTTTTTGTGTGCAAAGATGGCTTAAACAATTCCTACCCCACCCATAAAACTTCCATCACTGCTCATGCACTCATTCACTGCAGAAACAGAGGACAGAGTTGCTGTAGCTGGACCAATGGTTTTGCCATACAATCCCATCAGCAATTGCTCCAGCAGAGCCAAAAGATGGAGGGTCAGTTTTAACTTTGCTGGGAAGAGTGACTTCTGCAAAGATTTCTCAGAGTCCCTACTGGGAGATTTGCAGTTTAGTGTGTATAGATGGATTTAAATAGTATAAAATTAGCTCAGTAACTCTTGGCATCATAAGTATGTAGTAACCCTTCGCTGCTGTTTTAAAAATGTCTTTGTAAATAATACTAACAAATTAAAATCTATACCACTTTCTTCCACCTCCATGTCTTTTCCCAGGAAGAAGTGGGGAAAAAACTAGGAATTATGTTAAGTCCATTTTTTCAGTAAGCTCTCTTCTCCTATCACAGAAAAAAAAAAGAAACCCATGAAAAATATATTCATTGCAGATAAATGTTATCTCAATATTCTAAACTAATGATCTCTTTCTATACTGACTTGATTTTCAAAATATTTCCATTTGTAACTGGGTCACTGCATGGTCATAACACTTGACCATCAGTATTTCTCTATGTTTATGTCTGCTTGTAGTGACACATGCTAGTAGGAAAAATGGAGCTGATCAAATGCAGATTTACTTGTTTCTGGATTTGTCATTAAGTCAGTTATATGAATGAGATTTTGGGCAAGAGACTTAGGTGTGTTAACTTCAGAGTCATGTGACTTGCTAGTAAACTGGAGTTGCACTGGCGAAGGATTTGTTTCCCTCTGTTTGCACAGAGATCATTTTTGATTGTATAGTAATGACTGTTAAATTTTAATTAAGGTGAATAATGTTATTTAGTTTAGTGTGCTATACAGAGAACATCAAAATTGGGTAATTTTGAAGGATTATTCCTTTCCTCTTAGAAATTATTTATGCCATTCAAAATGTAGCATAACATTAATAGTTTTAATAACTGTAATACTGAAAATATTCAGCTGTTTCTTGAATACTGCTTTTTCACTAACAGTGTAAAATCTACACTATGAATATGTTTCTTCCTATGTTTCAGAGGCTTTGTTTCTCTAAATTTCTCCATTTCAAATTGTAGGCTCGTTACCGGAAGGAGCAAACGTTGCTTAAACAGCTGCCCTGCATTCCATTGGTGGAGAATCTGCTGAAGGATGGTACAGATGGTTGTGCTCTAGCAGCCCTGATCCACTTCTACTGTCCTGATATCATTAAACTGGAGGGTATGTCTGCTGTGTCTCTCGGCTTGTAAATATGGCCATAACGGTTTCAGTGTCTGTGTTTGTGAAGGAAGGTGCTTGAATTCAATATACAACAGGTATCATTTGAATGTGGTGGGTTTAATATAAACTTCGTGCCTATTTCTTTTTGCATTTAAATGAAAGGAGCCAAGATGTCCTTCCCTGGTGTTCTTGCTTTTATGTTGTCACACTAAAATAAGCATACTTGAAAATACCTGCAAAACTCTTTTTCTTGAAGCTGCATAAGTGCTTTTTGTGAATCTGAGCAGCTACAGATATAAAACTTGGAAGAGTTTAGAGTTAGGCTCTGCATAGCTGCACTGCAGGGCAAATAGTTGCTCTGTATTCTGGGCTTTTAGTTCACCTGAAACCTACCTGGATCATTTATAGAGTAACCAAAAATGTATAGTGTGGAATGTATTGGGGTCATGCTGTTCTATAATAGCAATTGTCTGTGATGATGAGCAGCTTCATCTCGTTCTTTGGCTCAGCAGCCTGGTTAAAGTCATACCTTCCTCTTGGCAACTAAGAGCTGTAAAATGTCTTGGCAGCTAACACCCATCATTTTCTGCCTCTTTTCTTTCTATGATACCTTTGATGTCGTGGGAACACTTAGACAGAAACATCCTCAGAAATCCAGGAATATGAAGAAGGGTTTACAGCTTGCTAAGGACTGAAATCTGGAATTCATCTACACAACCACTTTATAGGGAGCTTCCAGCACAGTAGGCATAGAAGATGAAAGAAACTAAGATGCATTCATTCACCTTTCTTCTTCAGCTTGTGAATTTTGAAAAATGGAATTCTCAATTTACATAAATATTGCATCCAAATGCATACTATTACATGTGATTAGGGAGGAGTTAAACTTGGGTGGTGTTGGCTGGGGTAACACGGGGTCCTTCTGTGCTGTTCCAGCACGGCTGAGAACACAGACAGTCTGCAAGGTCTTGTGTACCTTGCGTGACCAGCACATTCCTCCAGCATCTGACTTGAAATAGGGCAAGGCACATGTCATCTTTGGAACTTTTACTTTTAATGTTCTTGTTAAGTGTCCTGACATCATCTTCCCTAAAGATACAAATGTGCATGTCATTGTCTCAGAAGTAATTTCAAAGGTACTCCAAAGCAACTGGAAACACTTTAATAAGATTTTGCTCATCCTCCCTGTATTTAAGTAATATAATTTTTGATGCATGTTGAATTTTACTGAGATTTGGTTCTGTATTGAAACTGAAGAAGGCAGGTAATAAAAACATATATGCAAAAATGCTTAAAAATGTATTAAGAAAAATGTATTCTAGAGTTCTCTGTAGTCTGAAATAGATCAGTTCTTCTCATTAAGTCTTCATTTAACTTTCAAATCTAGCTTTCCTTGAAGGAATACAGAACTAGAAAGGACTCCCAGCGAGTCAAGAAATTGGCTATTGTACAAAATTATATAATCCCTTTCATGAATTTTTCTTGGTCTGTCTTAAAATTGTCAAGCTCTTGAAAATCTGTGCTCTTCTTACCCACCGTTGTGTGGTTCCATTTTTTCACATGATGTTAAATCTCATTCTTGGGTTTTACCTAAGTGTGCCTGTAGGCTGTCCTACATGCCTTTGTTGTTCTTCCACCAGTACCCTTTGGTTTAAATAGCTTCTGATCTCGTGTCTACATTTTTGATGTATTTTCTTCCTCTTGTTTTAGCCCAGGCTACTGAACCAAGCCTTTTCGGTCTCCCCTGTTGATCTGGATTTCCATTCTTATTATTATCCTCAATAGTCTTCCTCTGCAACTAGTCCAGTCTGAGTTTATCTTTCTTGAATATGGATGGATGTAATTGTACACAGAAATCCAGACTGACATCTCATTGCTGCCTTGTACAGTGCTCCTCTGTCACTACTGGACATAAATTTTCTGATATATTTTAACGTCATGTTTGTTTTTTCCATAGCTGCGTGATGCCAAAGGCACATATGTTTACACTGGCTAATACATGATAACTTCCTGCTCTATATCACTTTCAGTCAGTGAATCACATTAGAATTTTATTAGATTCAAATGTATGACTTCACATTTTGCATTTCTAAATCTAATCTCATTTCAGTCAGTTTAGTCAAATGTTTTTTCCTATTGATCATCATCTGTGGGGTTGGAATGATGGACTATGTCTGATTTTCCTCTGTATGGGAATCCTTATCCTGATGGGTAATCTATCAAAGAAGATTCTTTTTATGAAGAAGCCTTTTATCCTTAACAATTCAAAACTTATGTGGAGTTCCGTCATACACTGGCTTTAGGAATAAAATCTGGTGAATGCTCTGAAAGTATATTTAATTTTTTTCTTCAGTCCTTTTTTTTAAGAGGACTTCCTTCTTTTTCAAGGGAGTTATTGCTACTTAATTTTCCAAGAAGCAATCATAAAATGAGAACAGGAGGCTATCTGGGCTTAAATAGTAGTCAGAGAATTCTATATAACTACACAAGTCTGTTCACAGCCATCACTTCTTTGTCTTTAAATAGCACTTCTAAACAGAGAGTGATAATTGGTATAACAGGCTTCAACTCCTTGGAAAGTCTCATCTCAAACAATTCAATCCACAAACACAAATACCTAAAACCAGTCTGGTTTTGTGCGAAGATTCAGACTTGATGACATTAAAATGTGCTCTTGGGTCCCTGTGTAAAGACAAAAAACTAATCTGTACAAGAGAAACGTATCTGATTGCCATTGCTCTATAGAAAAATATAATTAGAAAAAAAATTAAATTAGTGATTAAATGCATTTTTTCCTTACAGGGGAATAGTAGGGGTGAGAGAATAACTTAACACTTTCACAAAAGGCAAAACAGAAACAAATTCACTTGTCAAGAGTGAAAAACAAAATTAAGTTTTACAAAAATATCTTAATATATAGAAATGCAAAGAAAAAATGTAAATTAATAATTGCTTTCATTTATGAAATAGAAAAGTAGAAGTGTGTGGTGGGGGTAAGAAATCAAGTCTGAATTTATCCAGAAAAATATTCCTGAATCCAGAAAAGCCAAAAAGCACTTTACAGCAAATCTGTAACTATATCTATTTGCTTCTTTTCTTTCTTTTTAGATATTTGTTTGAAAGAGACAATGTCTTTGGCTGACAGCCTGTATAATCTACAGTTGATTCAAGAATTTTGTCAGGAATACCTCAACCAGTGTTGCCATTTCAGTCTTGAGGATATGCTCTATGCCGCTTCTTCAATAAAGGTAAAAATATAATAATGAAATAAAAATGCAAGCAACGTCCACAGGACTATTTTATTAATGATATGTTTGGTCTTTATTTTGGTCTGCTGCTCTATGCCTTCTCTTGTGTTGTAGCATGCAACACACAAATTTCAGCAGAATGAAAAAACACCTTCTTTTGGCCATTATGTTTTTCTAGTAATTTCAAAGTATTTTTAAAAAAGCACTTGTGAAAGGATTTGTAAAAACTTTGATTTTGTGCAAAACTATTTACCACTTTATCTTCTTTCTTATTAATTGTTAACGTAAGTCTTTAATCTGCAATATTTCTGTTAAAATGTTATAGTGATCTGCATTTATTTAAATGTATCATGGCCTTACCAAAAGGAGGAAATATTGAAGACTTGTTTATGGAATTATTACTCATTGTTCTTATTTATTTCTGTGTGCAGAATAATTTGGTGGGTTTTAATCTTAAAGCTCTTCCGCTTTTGTAAAAGTGTAAATTTCTGAGTTAATTTCATTAGAAAATCCTAAGGCTTGATGCCCCAAATACAAGCAGTAACACAATTCCAACAAATACAGTTGTTTGAATAGGCAATTAAGTGTTTTCAATAATTCTAAGATTTTGCTTTTTTAGAAAGAGTAAAAGAAAGCATATTCTGTAATTCTTTAAGCCTGTGCAGAAAGAAAAGGAGCAACTGAATGATTTCTTGCCTAATTGTAATTTTAATTTTTCATTATTATGTTTCACCAAGACTTTCTTCTATATAAAACACACTTCATTTGCTTTAGATTCTTGTTGGCTTGCCTTTAGGGAATGAAATATTATTTTTCTGAAGTCAGCATATCCATTGCAGATGGGATGTAATTGGTTTCTAAATATCTGGGTCATTTCACTGCTTTTATGATTTTATGGCAATCTCACAAGCAGAGTCACAGAGGCCAGAGCTTGAATACAGCTTTGTTGTCTCCTGTAGGGTTGAACCCAGTCCTTTTCAAATAAGTAATGAGCTGCCAGGGTGAGTAAGGGCAGTAGGACTTCAGTCTAGACTACTTAGCTGTTGCTGGTTTATTTGGTGTATGCAAAGTTGCGTAGTGACTGCTTTCAGTCAGCTTTTGGTGTTCCTAATTTTCACATACAGCGATCTGCCCACATACTTGTGAAGTCTGCTGCATTGCAGTCTGCCTTGTCTGTTCTTTATAGTCCTACAACCACTTTCAGTGATCTCGAGTAGGACTCCTTCACTGCATTTTGATTGTTTCTCTCTGCTTACAGATCCATGGAATAAATGGAATTGATTACTCTTGTTTTGATTCATGATAATTAGTCATACCTTTTTTATAGCAATGGATTGAATTATTTCTCAAGCCAGTATGCGCTAGCAAGCTTCAATTTAAAAAAAATAGCGATAGTGAATATTTTGTTAATCTCCCAATGCATCAGACTTTACACTTTTGAAGTGCTGCAGACTCAGTGATTTTGCTGTTTCTGAACACTGTTTTTAGATAGGATTTAGAGTTCTTTCAAAGAGTTAGAGTATTTCTAGATCTGAGAAAGCCCTTTTGTGATCACGTTTTTACCAGTTGCTGTGGTGTGGATGCTTATTTAGATGTAAGTGCTACAAAGTAAGGCTGCCAAGTTTTCTTCTAAAACTTGGCGTGGAGACTTTAGCTAGTGCTGCAACCTCTGTTTTTCCAGTGTTAAGAATGAATTTGCTTTAAAAGTAAATTAATTGTTAAAGGAGCTCTTCCTTAGTTTTCCACTGCTTCCAGTGCAAGTTTTAATAAATGTGTTTATTCTCCAAAGAATTTTCTTGTCGTTTTGAAAAAACTTGTAAATGAGTTTTTTAAATATTGCATATTGAATTACACTGGTTTGTGGAAGCAACTTCTATCTCAGCGTACAAAATTTACATGGTATGAAGTTTTAGGATTTATAGAAGTGTGTCTGTTAGCTGAAATTCCTGTCTGTTTTCAGAGTGGCTTAAAGTGCACTGTAGGTGCCACTGTGCTTTTGGCTAAAAATCTTTTATATTCGTAGTGGTGACAGAAAAAATAAAAAGAACCAACTGCTGATATCTTACTAGAAAAAACCTGAAGAAAAAAATTCACAACACAGTTTTTGGAATTACAACGCTGTGCCTTGTGTGGTCCTAAAAATTACAGGAGGTATCCTGACTTCCTGCTGGCTCTTGAGAAGGAAGAGAGCAATACTCTAAAGCGATCAAGCACAACATACATGCCTTACATACTTCATAGGGCACACTGCACTGTCCTGTTACATTAAATCAAGGTAGGTTGGAGACAGGGTATGATGCAGAAGTTTAGCGCAGCACTTGACCAGGGTGACTCAAGGTGACTGTGCCTGCTTTTGGTTTTCCCATCAAAATGCACAGAGACACAATCACTTCACTTAAGCATCCTAAGTCTTTGATAGAGGCTCTCAGATTTTGCAGCAGATGAAACTGTTGGCTTAGTTCTGTTTTAGTACAGAGGAGAAATAAGCTTTGTCTGGATTTCTAGACAGCTTTAATGTGTCATAATCAAAGGATGCAGAAAGTAAGTTTTGTTGCTCCTTATTGCCTATTTCTTCTCCTCTAAGAAAAATGCATTTGTGAAGATCTTCATAAGATGTTTATTAAGGCAGGGCTACTGATATTAAAGAAAAAAAAATATTTTAATACATTCCATGGATGCTTGAGGCACCAACAAGAGACTGTACTGGTTCCTGGTTGTTTTCCACTGACATAAACAAACATAAGTAGAGAGTGATTACATAAATGTAATCACAATGTTTTCTGAATCCTCCCTGCATATTTAACGAGAGGAAATAATAGAAAATTTTGAATCTCTCTTTAGTTGTGCAGATTGGTTTTTTGCCCTTCTCCTGTTGGCAGTTTTATCCTCAGACAGGATTTATTTTTTAAGTATCTTGTTCTTCACCTGTATCTGGGAAAGTACATAGAACTGGAAGGAACTGTTCTATTGTGTCTTGACACACACTTATTTTACTTTTTCAAAGAACCAGTTTGTAGAAATAGAAAACCTTGCATAAAGTGCCATCACAAGAAGCATGAAGCACCCTGCAGAACTGTAAAGACTTATTTATTGCTTTGTCCCAGCAGTTGATTAGCACTGTGATGTAACAGGATATGTAGCATTATGTAGCATTTGTGCTTTGGGTGTCTAATGGAATGTATAATGCCTAAAAAGATGTTGTGAAGGACATGTATGGTCCCTGAATAGAAAAAATGAAAATAAAAGCATCTCACGTGTTCCATTTGTCATGAGACAGATGTTGAAAGTATTTCTAAAAGAGGAAAAAAAACCTACATCTTTGCTTGTAATTGATTATATTCTTGATAATTTTAGATCATTCTCTGCTACTTTATTCTAGTAGGGCCTTAGGCTTCAAATTCAAGAACAAGTCATTTAGGAGGTTAACTGTCTAAGAGGGGACTGACTGACAACTTGAATCATTTCATGTTTGCCATGATTTGAGAGCATGGGAACTTGATATTCCATCAATTGCCAGGCAGTTAATTGTTGTCTTCTGTAAGCATTCCTTTACCTGAGCCTTTAAAAATGTGTGGGTTTCTGTTTTGTTTATTTAAATAGTGATCCTAAACTTGTGCTACTCATTTAATGTATACGTGTTGTGCACTCTCTTTTCACTGGTAGAAGATTGAGGGTGAGACTCAGATCACAACATTAGAACATTTTTTATTAATTCAACTGCCATTATGAGTTGCATGAATCAGTTATTACTAAGAGAGAACTATTCACACACAGCACCCATTTGCTCACAGAGTTCATGCACATACACACACAGAGTCAGTTTTACTGGGTTGGAGCCCAACCCCGTGGTCTCCCAGAAGCAGCGGCTCATACTGGCCCAGCAGAGGCTTTGGGGAACACATCCAGAAAGTTTCTCAAGGGGTTCTTTTGTCTCTTGGGGTGTGTGTATATATACAGTCTTTGTCTGCATGCAGTAACTACTGCCCTTGTGTACAGCCTGTTACTGACACAAGCATGTGCTGCTGGTCCCGTAGGGATGCGGCTAAATCCTGCTGCTCTGAGCATGTGGGATCCTGGGCATTGAGCAGGGCCACGGGGCTCTGCAGCTCTCCATTCTGGGCGGGGTTGTGTGCTGCCCCTCAGCACAGACGCTGCTTTTCTTTGGCTGCTGTGTGCTGTTATCTGTAGAGTCTGCTCACCCAAGCTCATGCAGAAGGCATATTTATTACAGAAGGAAAGCTTTCAGAATGTGAAATGACGCAAATCTGAGACATGATTGCTGTCTCTTGACTGAAGGGGCGTTCCTCTGACCTACATGTGGGCCACACTCTAAACTGTGCAGAATCACAACTAAGCACATGGAATAGGTTCCTTATTTTTGCACTCAATTACTAACCAGAGTGGCAGAAAAAACATTTGCACTGTCAAATCTTGTTTGATTCAGATGCAGAACTTCTTTCTTTTCTTTCTGCCGCTGAAGTGAACAGGAGAATGTGATATCTAAAGGGTTGATTCATATTAAAAAATATTTATTGCACTTGAGCAGTTTTGACTACTTGTACTTTTTGATATAATATTGATGGTGAGTTGGCAAACAACAGAAGCAGAAGCTGTAAACAGCACCAGAGATGTGAAAAACAGTGTTCAAATACATTGCATCGATAAATCCTAGAAATGCAGGGCTGCACGATGTCCACACACCTTGTATGGCTTTCCCTCCAAAGTCAGTGCAAACCCCACTGCTAGCCAGGCTGCTCACCTCAGCCTGAACTGACAACTGAAGCCCCTTAAGGACCTGGGAGAGCAGCTGGCTGTGCTTGGTGAGGCAGTTCAGTGTGTATGGTGGGAGTCAGTTCAGCCATTTGATTCCCATCTGGCTGCGTTAAAAGGATTCAGGACCAGGAATTAAAAGATTCCACCAGGGACCAGTTTTTTGAGACAGTTTCTCCCTGAGAGGGATCAAACGTTCCTGACTCATTATTTAAAGGGAAGCAGCGTGTTTTGCTTTCACTGATGTTAGTCTACCGCTCTTCCCTCTCTGTTCTGGTGTGAAACAAGACATAGTGGAGTTTTAAACCTGAGTTGTTGTGGCATTTATTAGCCTGTAGCAGGACAAAGGACAAACTGATAGTGCAGGGATCATACACAGAACTGTAGTTTGGCCTTCTCGAGACAGTTTGTGACACTCCAGTTTTCTGCCGTCTTGAAGCATTTATGTTGTCACTTGTATAACAGAAAAATCTGTGGATTTTCACTGCACGTGGCCTTTCCTGGCCCACAGAATAGAGATTTTAATATGCATCATGATAAAAATTTTACTGTGTATTTTATGTTCATTTTGAAAAAAAATTTGGAAGCCTCTATGGCTGCTTTCACACCCAATTTTAGTGGATGCAAGCCTGATAACAAATTATATGTATCATTTGTGTTTATGATCTTGCAGTTATTCTGTAAATATGCAGATCTAAAACGTACAGATATTAGGAGATTATAATTTATTTGAAGTAGAAAGATTGAATGTATTACTTCTATTAGCTAATTTGATTTAAAAATAAATAGTGATTTTAAAACTGTAGGGGAGAATAGAAATATTAAAGAAAATAATTTATCATGTTTTGTATAAAATTTTAAATAACAAGCTAGCTTATACAGAAGCAAGTAATTATTTTAGATTTTATACTCAGAATACGGGATTTTTTTTTTTTTCCCAAAAGACAACATTCCAAAATCTGTTAAACAGAAGGATGGTAGTGCACTGGAAGATGCAGCATGAGTAGTACAGCTGATACATACAACTCATGAACAGTCTGCAAAAATCAAATTGAAAAAATTAAATGAGAAAATAACAAATTAGCAAATAACAGGATTTCTGAAGCTGCAAGTCTGCCATCTGCTGTTCAGTGAGCTTGAACCAGCCTGGACTGCTCAGGGCTTCCTTGGTTTTTATTACTATTAAAATACTGTTATGCTTCTGCATGTTGTGTGTAAGTGCATGTAATAATCACATGACAAGCTGTTAGAATTTTTGTCACCATGATCCAGGCAAAATCTGCAGAAATAATATCTACGTTCTTTTGAGTCCTAGACAGCAACATTACTACAGACCCACTGCTAGGTTTTTTTTTAAAAAAATTGTTACTGATCATCAGTCTTTCCCTTTGATCATTCTTAACGTCCCTTTCTGACTAAAAATAACTAGTGAGAAAATGTGATTTCCATCATCATGGCTGACCACCAGACATCCAAAGTAGCCTCTGTTCTCAGTAGGCTGTGCAGCACTTTCATTTTTAGTTCAGTAAACACTGCTTTGGTGACTAGAAAAACAAACTGTCTTGCAGCAGCTCAGGACTGTCTAGAAGATATTCTCAGAAGAAATACCTGTCCTTCATACAACAATCATAATATTGTGTGTCTATTTTTTGTTGAAATGCAGCATTTCAACATAAACATAAGAAATTGGTGTATCTAATCTTATTTTTTGGATGGGGACAAAGCTATGATTAGAACACTTTATCATTTATTTTTTGTACTAAAAAATCAAGTTTAAAAAGTAAAAAATTAAGGAGAGGCAAGGGGAGGGGGAAATACTAGGAGCGAAATTATAATATTTCAAAATTGGAGTATTAAAAATCATACTTTGTCTGAGAAGTACATCTGCTTTTTTCTTTGTCTAAGCTTCCTAATGAAATCAGTGTGTGACACCAAAATGCTATTTTTGACATTTACTTTGCATGGAAAAGATTTTGCTATGCACTTTTCCTCATGCAATTCTGTCAAGCTGAGTAAGCAGCAACAGGGTTTTTCCTATTCTATTTATAGCTTCTGTATAATAACTATGGCAACATCTGCCTGATTCCTTCACCACATAGTCAAGTGTAGGAGTAGCTTTTGGTCTGAGTATCCCTTTGCTGAAGTAAAGGCTTATCTACGTTAGAAATCTTCAGGAAAAATAAATCTGAACCAAAAGTGTCAAATAGATATTCAAAATGATATTTTTAAGTTTACTGATACAGAATCAAGATGATCTCATTTATTATCAAACTTCATTTGGTAAATTTTTTGTTTATTTTAAAATTATGTTCTTGTCCTTAATGCCTGTGGTTTGTTTTTGAAATAGAATGACATTTTGTTTAGAATTTTTTAAACAAACTCTTTGAAAAAGTTGTTTAGTTCTGGTTTCACAGTTTAATATATAAGCAGAGGTTTGCATTGTTTACATTTTCAGGCTTTGTAAGACTGGTGGCACAGGTCTGTGCACCTGCGTGAGCCAGCTCAAACTTGAATATTTGCTGATCTCATTCTGTTGATATTTAGATATGAAGTAGCACTGAAGATGCAGAAGCTTTGGCCTCTTCAGCCTCCACAGTCGATAACCTGGTCTTTTTGCACTCCTCATATGCTCTTGCAGCAGAAACAACTGCTCCTGCCTGGTTTTCCTTTATTGATTTTTGTTATTGCTGTTGATGCAGTTTGTCACCAGTTGGTTTTCCCCTTGTGTTCAATCTGGCGGCTCCTACACCATGTCTTTCATAGGGAATGTGTAGTAGGGAGATATATCAGTAGTGTATTAAGTGTGCGTAAATCTTCGGAGCTGAAAACTTTTTCTAACCTGCAGTCAAGAAATTCTGCTGCTGTTTTTGTTTTGTATTAAAGACTTGTAAATTTAGGCAGCTCTTCCCAAATGTGACCAAAAGCAAATAACACAAAAGCCAAAATCAGATTCCAACTTCCTGCACTAAAACTAAGGGCTACCATACTTCTTCATGTTAAAAATCTTGGATAAACAGTATTGTCTAGCCTTGCAATGGGCTTTTCACTTCTATTTTTAATGGAAATGGCTAATCTTTGGCAGGCATCTTTTTCTACCCATCCTGCTCCTCTCTGCCCTCTCTGCAAGACATCAGGCTTGAGCATATGCTTATTATGAAACATTTCAACCCAATCAGTTGCAATCTGGTCAAGTTATGTGTATTAGATAATTGGTACTATAGATCAGTTGTACTGGTCTCTATTTCTAAAAAACCAGTGGAGTTTGTAAACCAGCTGAAACACAGAGACATCTCCCAAATGCTGCTTAATCTCTTTATTTGCAGGCTTGTGTTTTAACATAAATTTCTCTCCATTTTTTTTTTTTT